>CM021110.1:209809694-210054161 GCA_007115665.2 Sequoiadendron giganteum | reverse complement strand
GAACCTTACTTAGTGGCCGGAAATATGGCTATTCAGGCATATTTAAGAGCTGTTGATCCTTTAATTGGATTATTCTTGTAGAGAACTTATCAGCCTGGTGAGATTGATTCCCTATCTAAGGTTTATCATCTGGCCATCAAATTACAACAACAGATAAGTCTGCAATTAGGAGGTTTAGGAGAAACTCTTCCTCCCATGAACTATCATATGCCTAACCCCCGATTGTACAACACTATCCCAGGGATGTCTTACTCCCAATATGGACCTGGGTCTGAATCACAAGCTCCACCTACCATGCCATTTTTCGGCAATAACATGCAAGATTCTTCCCAACAACCTCAAAATCAACAACAACAAGCGGGAGGACCAACCCATGTTAATGCCCCAGCATAGTACAAATTATGTAGAATGAACAAACTGTTCAACTGACTAGTGAGTTAGAGACTCTAAAAAAGACTCTATCTCAAATGTCTAACGACATGGCACAACTTAGGAAAAACCCTTCTGACAACCAGAATCAAAATTATCAAAACCAGGGAGGTTACAACAACTAGGGAAACTACACCAATCAGAATGGGAGTCAAAACACCAACCGCAACTTTCAGAATCAAAATTCCTCTAACCAAAATAACCAAAATCAAAATAGAGGATATAACTAGAGGTTCAATAACAACAACAACAACAGTAGGTAGTGAAATACTAGACCTAACAATGGGGGAGTCCCCCATAACTATCAATCAGGCGAGGAGAGACCACATACTGCTAATGTAGCTGATCTCAATTTCATGACTAACTAGTGTAGACTACATGATACTACAACACATTTAGAAGTTAACTGCCCTGAAATGGAGAAAATTGTGAAAATAGCACAAGCTGTTTCCCATCCTCCAGCAAGAAATTCCAATTAGGATAATGGGCCAGTCAGTACTGCTATGACTTATGAGACAATTGAGGAGAAATACCAGTTTCCTATGCAAGGAGATAATGAGCCAGAGGAAGATGTTTATGATGCCTAAGATTTTCAGTCCAAGGGAGGTCATTTTATGAGAAATCAGAACAAGGGTCCGTTTACTACATCTGCACCCCCAAACAACATGGTCTCACCAAACCAGAATGCAGATAACAATCTGCCACCACTAAAGGGACCTTCTGATTCTCAGAATAGAGTAATCCGCCTCCGTTTCCTAAATACCAATTTAGGAATGATTCAAAATTTGATTTTATTGTAGAACTACAGAGGCAGAAGACATCTTTGTCATTCTTTGACATCATGAAGTGGTGCCCGAATCAACTTGAGGTGGTATCGAAAGCCTTGGAGGAGACAGATCACTTAAAAGGAAAAGGTAAAGTGACTCCAGCAAAGGAGACAAATGCAACCATTTATAAAGGTAAGACCAGTACCCCACCTTTTCTGTTAAGCTTAAGAATTTTTGGAAAGAATTTGCACAATTTTTTATTGGATTCTGGAGCATCGAGAAATTTCATGCCTTTTTCGATATGTAAAAAGCTAGGATTAAGTCCTATCCCAACCAATAAGAAGGTGATTCAGCTGGATAAAACCGAAGTCAATGTTGTGGGAGAATTAAAGAACATGCATGTACAAGTGGGATCGGATCCAAGGATCCAGACCTATATAGACTTCCGAGTAGCTGATATCCCAGAAATATATGGCATGCTCCTAAGTTGAGAGCTAATGAAAAGCATAGGGGGGTATCTGTCCTTGGATTTCTCTCACATGTGGTTACCATGGAAAGGAGTTGCAACACAGATAAAAATTGAAAGTGAACCCAGGCTCAAGCACATGATCACAAACTATGATGCTTCGAATGAAGTAGCATACTTTGAAACTGAGATAGGAGTTGACAAACAAGAGGAAGTCCTTACTTTGTCTGTGCTTAGTCCTGGGGATACATTGCCCCTAGAAAACAGTGATCCAATGATCTGCATCAACCAATAGGTTTTGATAGGGAAATTACAACAAGATAGGCTGGTTTTAGGAGAAGATACTAACCTGAGTAGTTTGTTACTTCCTAACTAGTGTAGGATTCATTATCATAATCATTCGGAGTTAACCTGCCAATCATGTCTAGATATCTTAAGTCATGTAGATCAGCCCTAAAAAATATGTCAAGAGGAACCCCAGGCTCCCATCAATGAGTTTTCTTTTCAAGTTAAGGAAGCTACCATTCTTACATGGGTTAGTCTCTCTCAATAGGAATGTTCCTCATTAGTAGAACAAACTCAAGTTTCATGTTCTGAAACTCAAGAAAAGACTGAGGTGTCTCGATTCCCATTCAATACACCTACCCTAGACACTTTTCCAATACCCAAGGCATTAATGAGAAATGAGTTGGATTGCAATTTAACCCAAGAGGTTGTTCAGGAAGTGATTTCTCAATAGGCTGACAATATAGAAGAATCTTCAAGTGAGCTCAGTCCCAAGTCAAGTTCTGATAAACAACAAAAGTATGAGCTGCCACACATCCCAAGTAAGTCATCTGTTGTTGCCCCTAGGAAGAAACAAATCCCAACCAAAGACCAATTATGGACCCTTAAATTTGATGGTTCTAAGTCTAAAGCAAGAAGTGGAGCAAGGATTAAACTAACCAACCCGAAAGGGAAGACTTACTTTGCTTCTTACATATTGTAGTTCGGTTGCACAAATAATGTTGCTGAGTATGAAGCACTTGCTCGAGGTCTTATGTTTGCTCATAAGAAGAAGGTTACTGCTCTCACAGTGATGGGAGATTCTGAGGTGATTGTAAAGCAAGTATGTAGTTAATAAACATGTCATAATAAAAGATTGGCTGCGTACATAAATAGGGTTTGGAATTTAATTGAAGACTTTGATGCCTTTGGGATTAGTTTGATCCATAGAGAAGCCAATCAAATTGCAGATGCACTTGCTATTGCTACAAGCACATTAGAGCCCATGCAGGATTCTGATCTAAAGAAGTTTTTAGTTGAGTTGATTTCGATCCCAGTAGTTCCTAATAATGTCTGACACTTTCAAGTATTTGACGATGATCAACACATATTAGCCTTTTTGGAAAGTTCTGATGTTTTTCAAGGGAAGATAATAGACGAATCAAAAAGAGATCAGGGAGATTGGGATCCTGAGAAAGAGAGTCCAGAAGGGATATTGGATTTGAAAAGTAATAACATTCTAAAAGGGATGGTTGCTTTGGAAAGAATGTTTGACTCAGACCCAAGGGCTTGTCAAAGGGTGCCTACAAAGAGTGAGGGAGGTAAGTATGAATCTGTTAATTTGACTCACTCAGACCCAAAAAAAAATGTTCTTATAGGAAAGACTTGTCCTCAAGAAATCAAGGACAAGATAATCAAGGTCTTGGAGCAGAACATTGAAGCTATAGCTTGGAGTTATGATGATTTAAAAACTTTTGACACTGCAGTGATTACTCACACCATACCTCTCAAGCTAGATGCCAAGCCTTTTTGTTAGAAGCAATGCCCGATCATTGCTTTAATTGAGCCCTTGATCCAGAAGGAGGTACATAAAATTTTATCTGCTAGAATAATCTTTCCAGTTAGACATTCTACCTGGGTGGCTAATTTAGTCCCTGTGCGCAATAAGAATGGGGAGATTAGATTGTGTGTTGATTTCAGGAACCTAAACAAGGCCTTTGAGAAAGACAATTATCCATTACCTTCTCTTGATGAAGTATTACAAAAGGTAAATGGATCCCAAATGATGTTATTATTGGATGGTTATTCTGGATACAATCAGGTTCTGGTGAGTCATGAGGATAGAATGAAGACTGCTTTCACCACTAAATGGGGCACGTTTGCTTACAGGAGGATGCCATTTGGTCTCATCAATGTCGGTGCTACTTTCCAAAGAGCAATGGATGTAGCTTTCAAAGATCTGATCAAAAAATGTATAATCATTTATGTAGATGATTTAACCATCTTCTCTAGGAATAGAGGAGACCACGCTACTGACTTGGAAAAATTTCTAAAGAAATGTATAAGTTATGGCGTTTCTCTCAATCCAAAGAAATGTGTATTCAGAGTCTCTGAAGGGAAGCTCTTGGGACACATTATATCAGAAGAAGGGATTTCCATAGATCCTGACCGAGTAGAGGCCATCTTAAAATTGACAAAGGCAGGCAGCAAGAAGGAAATGAGGTCCTTCTTTGGAAGGATCAATTTTGTTAGGAAGTTCATAACAGGGTTTGCAGAGATTGTTAAACCTCTCATTGAAATGATGAAGAAGGATGCAAAAATTGAGTGGAGTGAAGAGGCTATGTCTGATTTCATGCAGATTAAACAATCTATATCTGAGGCACCTATTTTGACCAGCCCAGATTATCTAAAACCCTTCTACATCTATTCTTTTGCTTCAGATCATTCATGTGCAGCAATTTTAACACAGAGAAGAGGAGAGAGTGAGGAGAGACCTATTTCCTTTATGAGCTCTCCATTTAAGAATGCAGAAGTAAAGTATTCACCAATAGAGAAATAGGCCTTTGCATTGGTATGAGCAGTAAAGAAGTTCAAGCATTACATAATTCTAAGTCAAGTCCTGGCCATAGTTCCAGATCTAGCTATGAAGTCTCTTCTGATGCAGAGTGAATTAGGGGAATGAAGAGGGAAATGGATGGAAATATTATAGGAGTTTGACTTAGAAATTCACCCAATGAAGTTGGTTCAAGGACAAGGTTTATCGAAAGCAATGGCTGAAGTAGACAAAAATATTACTTGCCAACAGTACAGGGTTCAATCATTCGCGAAGGATCCCTGGTATACAAATTTAATCTTCTTCCTCCTCAATAAAAAATTTCCATAAGGAATGAATGCTACTTAGAGGAGAGCATTGAGGATGAAGAGTTCTCATTACATGCTCAAGGGGGATCGATTTACAAAAATAATTTTCAAGGAATTTATCTACGTTGTTTGGATCAGTAAGAGGCAAAGCATGCTATTTCAGAGTTTCATGGAAGACATGGAACATGGCATGGATCTCCTGATGCTTTGGCTCATCAAATTTTAAGATCGGGCTATTATTGGCCTTATGTATTTAGAGATGCACATCAAAATTGTAGGACTTGTCATGTGTGCCAAACTTCTACATCTAGAGAAAGAAATCCTGCAATGCCCCTACAACTAGTATATGAGGTAAGGCCGTTTGCACAATGGGCACTTGATTTTGTAGGTATAATTAATCCAAATTATTCTGCAGGTCATAAATTCATTTTGATAGCACTGGACTACTACACACATTGGACTGAGGCCCAGCCTTGCAAGAATAGCACCACAGAGGTGGTCATCAAGTTTCTAACTGAGAACATCACAACTAGGTTTGGAGTTCCATTTGCTCTGGTATGTGATAATGGCCCTGTTTTTTCTTCTGCTGAATTCATTTCATGGGAATATGAACACAAAATTGTTTTGCAATATTCTTCCAATTACTACCCTCAGGGAAATGGAGTGGCTGAGTCCACAAATAAAAACTTGTTGGAAGCTATAAGAAAGTTACTAGAGAATAATCCTAGAGACTGGCACACCCAGTTGAGATTTGCCTTATGGGTAGATCGAACCAGAATCAAGGCAACTCTGGGAAACTCACCTTTTAAGTTAGTTTATGGCCAAGATCCAATCTTCCCTATCCATTTACAAATACCTGTTCTTAAGCTCATGTAGGAATTCTATACCAAGGATGATAGGATTGAGGTTAGACTATTTAATTTGTTAAACATGGAAGAGCAAAGAGATGTTGCTTTGTAGCAATTCTCTAAGCATCAGGTTGTTGTCAAGCATTGGTTTGACAAGAGAGCCAAAATAAAAGCTTTTAGGATATCGGATCTTGTTTTATTATGGGATAAGGCCAGGGAGAAGAAATGAGATCATCAGAAGTTTGATAGACTTTGGCTAGGTCCTTATCAAGTGGCTGAAATATTAGGCGAGAATGCTTTTCATTTGAGTACCTTAACAGGAGTGTCTGTTCCATTACCAGTTAATGGTTAGTTTCTCAAGCACTATTTTGGTGCATAGAAGGTCTGATGTTTAAAAGAAATTATATTATACCGTATCATATGTAATTAAGTTTTTATTTTATTTTAGTTAGTTTTGTTTTTGTTTTTGTTTGTTTTCTTTCTTTACTTTTGTTTGTTTGTTTTGTTTTGTTTTGTCTTGTTTCGTTGGGGATCTTCATTTTGTTCATTTCAAGTTAAGGGGTTGTTATTCAAAGTATGCTATTGGTACTAGGAGAGAAATTGGTTTAGGTATTTTCATCATAATCATTTAAAAGGATTTCATTCTAAAACTTATGTTTTATGACCATTCTAGTTTGGATTTGAAAAGTTATCAAGGATAGAAGATATATTGTGAATATCTCATGAATTATGGTAAAAAATTTGTCACCAAATTAGGAAAACATCTACATGAGTAAGTACCTATTTGTTTTAGAATGGTTCTACCCGTTGATTCAAGTGAAAAATCCGATTCCAAGACTATCATGAAATCCATAGTAGTTCTTAACCCATGTTTCAGATTCATTATGTCTGAAGTATTGAGGAAGGTGCACAAAATATTTCCACAAGCAAGTTCTAAAAAGAAAAAATGAATGAAAATAAAAGAAAGAAAGAAGAGGAAAACTCAATATCAAGTGGGTAATCAAGTATCTCTATCAGGGCTATGGATGCCTGGCCGGTAGTAGAGCAATGCTTTGAGAGAACTAGAGGTATCTCTGTTGGGGCTATGGACGCCTGTCTGACAACGGAGCAATTCCCAGGATTTTATTGCACGATAGTCAAAAGACTCAACCTATGTAGCTTGAATCTTAGGTATAGTTGTTCACAAATAGAGAAAGTATCTACAAAGAATGATGCACAATATAGACACACACTCAGATTCAAAAATAACTCATGAGAACATACATCTAAGATTCTAGCTCAAACTTATCGTACATAAATCTAATCTTATTCAAGTTAGTATGCTTCATAAACCAAGTAGTTTTAGGGTGAGTAAATTTTTCTTTGGGTATCTTGAAAATGGGTAAACAATTTTCCCAGTCGAGTCACCATTTGTTATGCCTTGCATAACCACCCCATCTTTTGCCTTGGTCAAAATGGGTCCCCCTTTTGTGTTTTTATCCTTGGTTGTTTTTCAAGCAAAGTTTGATAGTCTTTATTTCAACACTTTGTTTTTCTTTGATTTAGTCTGCCAGAACCGAAACCAGAACCTAATCAGGTTTTTGAACTTCCTTTAAAACTCTTTCCAATTCCCTTCCTGACAATCTTTTATTTTGCTTTGTCTTTATCGGAGCCGGAGCCGAATCGGATGTTAAGTCGGTATTTATCCAAAATTGCAAAATTAGTTTCCATCCCGTCTCCGCCTCCGCTTTTTGAACTTTTTGTATTAGGTTAAGTCCTTTTATTAAGTTTTCTTATTTTCAGTCTTTTGTTTTGTTTTCATGTTTGGTTTTTCTTTATGCTTTGTTGGCAGACCCAGAATGGGAATGAGAACGAAGTTGGGAAATTACTCAATTTTCCAAATTAGTTTCCATCCCGATTCTACCCCTGTTTTTTCTTGGCTGTTGACTTTTTGACCAAAGTCACACTGTAGTGAAGTGTTTGTTCTTCTCCAGTTCTGAAATCGCTTAACTGAATTTAATGCATTAATGACAGCTACTATGCGTAGGTAAGACCTTTGATTTTTACCTTCATTAAGGATTAAAAGCATTATTATTATCATTAATTAAGGATCAAAGAGCGAAATAGAGCAGCTATGGAGTTTATCTAAGTGAATCGATTGAAGGAGGAGATAGTTGCTTGCGAATCAATTCAAAAGGTTAGCCAGGTTTTGCGTTCGAGGTAGCGTTCCTATTCTCATTTTTATTTGTTTATTTTCTTTCTTGTTTTCGGTTTGTGTTTGTTTGGTTTAGATCTTTGGGCGGGTTCACCATTTTGATAGGTTTGTATGTTTTCTTTCTTTCTTTTTGTTTTATGTTCTTGATTTTGCTAGTGCTTGCATTTCAGGTTTTATAGTGAGTTAGGGCACGGTTGTTTTCACACTTTGTCGTGATCGCATCATGTTGCATTAGGTTTTAGATGCGTAGATTTGATTAGGGTTTTCACAGTGAGGTAGATTAAATCCTATTTTATAGCGAGTTAGGGTACGTGAGATCTGGGTTTTACTTAGGTTTTTATTGTGCATTCATTTGGTTAAATGAGGAGGGGTTAAATCCGTGCCCTAGTTTTATATCGCATTTTCTAGATTAGGGTTTTTATGCATTTTTGTATCCATGTTTAGGTTAAAATATGATGCCCTAAAATACTGTCGACCCCATGGTCATATGGCATGGCTGATTTTATGCTATATTTAAGCCTTTATTTTGTTTAAATATGACCTTGGTTTTCAATCATGAAGTTATGCTTTAAGTTGTTAAAATCTTTGATGACATGATGGTCAACATAGCCGAAAGTGGGATCAAAATTGATTTAGAGTTTTGGATGTGTTTTATATTAGTGTCAATACCATCTTCCATCCCGTCTCCGACTCCGCTTATTGTAAGAAGCTTTCTACTTCATAAAAATGTTAACCTCGGTGGAATCAGAACTAAAATAGAATATGAAAATGTAAAAATCTGAAGGAAACCAAATTCGATCACCATTTCAATCCTGGTTCCAATCCCACTGCTTGTTAGTAGAATGGCCATTCCAGTTCCGACTCTGATCTCGGTAGTGTTTTAAAGATGATTGTTAAGATGTTTGTTGCCTAGTTCTGCCTCTGATGTATGTTTGAAAGGTATGATTTTAAAGACACATTTTAAGATATTTACTCATGGATTTAACTAGAGGTTTTGTTTCAGGAAAGCTAAAGGATGTCAAGAATTTCAGGAGAAGCTATCCAAAGGAACCGACCTACAGGAACATCAAGTGCAGCAGCTAAGCCCAAGAAGGTAAATCCAGAATAGTTACCTTATACCTTAAGGTATAATCATAGGAGTCTTGTTGTCACAGTGAGCAAATTACAATCAGATTGGTCAGACATCACTGATACCAATTTGGGTTAGTATAATTTTGAGGAGCTATATGCAGAAACCTTTGCGAAAGGGGAAGATGTAACAAGAAGGACACAAAGAATCATTGTCTCCGGCTTGGCCCATATCACTATGTTTCCTTTATCAATCCAATGCCTGGAATTGTTCTTGACAACAACAAATGCTTACAATCTAGCCACTAGACAATGCATGGATTCACAAGGCAATGTAATCATTGATCTTACTCCTCAAGCATTTCAAAGTATATTTAATGTCTTGGATCCTAAGAACTTGGTGCAATTGGATGAGGCAGAGGCCTTGGAGAAGTATAGTAAGTATAAGGAATTTAATAAGTCTCATTTGAACAAAAAGTGGTTGAAGACAAAGAAGAAGTCTCTAATCAAGCTTCCAGACCAACCAAAGAGGGAAGATTTCTACAAGGAGGTATTAGATTTAATAATGATGTTGTCTAGGGCTTTTTGGAAGAGATATACATTTCATTTCAAGGAGTGGATGTTTCCCTTCATCCAGATAATCTTAAATGGAGCCCAATAATTTGATTGGACGATCATTCTATCAAATGCTATTCATGATCAATTGACCAACATAAGGGGAACTAAATGCTTCTTTATGACTTCTTACATTGTGTATCCAACAACAAGGTTGGGTATCTTCCTAGGTTTAAACAGAGTAGGGATAATGGGAGTCTTAGATGGACAGAAGAAGGTATGGGAACATTATAACTAGCTGTCTCTACAGATTGCTGAGACTCAATTCAGAAGAGTTAATGATGCATTCATATATGTAGTCATTAACCAACTCAATGGAGATGCAGGGTACAGGATGAGTCAAGAGGCCATGGAATTTATTGTTGAATGGGGATGTTGGTACATTCAATACCTCAAGTTTACATATTTCAGGTCAGCTGGTTTTGAGGGCCATCCACATTTGCTGCCAATATGTTGCAATAACAAGATAGTGTTGATGGAGTTTGTCTATTAGGCTCTTGGAGTTAATGCTTGGTTTGGAATAAAGCATAAGACATGATGTCACAAGTTCCGCATGAAGCTGGGTGAGTATAGCTGTTAGCATTTGGTAGGAGCAAAGGTGGTCTATAGTGAGCTGATACAGTTGAAGTTAGGTTTATACACAACTCATAGGTATTTTGACCCGAAGGGTAAGATGGGTGCATTATTTCCTTTTGTATTTAACAAGCATTTCAATTTATTAGAAGATTTCTGGAGTGACCAATAGGATGAATATGATTTAAGGAAGAAGAACTATGAAAGATTATATGTCTCACTCATGGCAGAACTTGGAGTCAAGAATGACATTCCTAACATATTGGTGGATGATGGAGTTGTATTGGATCCATCTTATGAAGCTTTGAACATTGGAACTAAGAGTCTGGATCCAATTGACTAGGATAGTGAGGAAACTATTGATATTAAGTAGATAGGAAGAACAGTCTTGGATATAAGTGTTCAATGGTTGGTCCTAAGAACCAAAGCTCCTCAAGGACCAGCTCCTAAAAAGGGGAAAGGGTATAAAAGGATTAAAAGGAAGGCAGCTCCCAAAGAGCCTTTGAAGTTCCTTCCTCTAGACATTGAAGAAATAGAACTTGAAGCAATAGATGATGAACTGGAAACACAAGAAGCAGATGCCCAAATAGGATATGTTGTTTCAACATTTGCATTAGGTGAGTCCTCTACTCAAGTCCCTCCTACAAAAAAATCAAGTGGTAGTATGCCTGAAGGGACTCTTCATGGTATTGCTGAATCATTAAAAGGAAAAGGAGTGGATCAGGAGATTCTTGATGTAGGAATAGATTCGGATGAGACTCTGTGAAATAAAGGAATACAAGAAAATATGCCTCCAGAAGAGGATGATGAGTAGGTAAAGACACAAGAGGATCAATGGACATTGTTTGAAGAAGTCAAGAAGGCTACTGATGAGCAAGCTGCAACAATAGAAAAACAAAAAGTAATTGATGCCAAGACCAAAGCTGATCTCATACTACAGTAGCAACAAATTGAAGCTAAGTCAAGAGGTGATGAAGTAGAGAGGAAGAAAAGGCAACAGGAGCATGAACTCAAGGTCAAAGAGGAGAATGATAGGTTAGAACTAATACAAAAGATTCATGACCTTGAGGAAGAGAAGGCAAGACACCAAAGGGAGAAAGAAGTCTTGGTTGCCAAGTTAAAACTTGTTGAGGAAGCTCATCGAAAAGAAGAGGAAGCAGAATGATTGAGAAAGGAAAAGAACACCGAAGAGATGGTTAGAAAGAAATAGGAAGAAGAAGAAAAGGTAGAAAAGCTTAAGGCTTTAGAAGTAGAAAGACTAGAGAAAGAAAGACTAGAGGCTTTATAGAAAGAGAAACTAGAAAAAGAAGCTTTAGAGAAGGAAAAATTAGAAATGGAGAGATTAGAAAAGGAAAGACTAGAGAAAGAAAAGCTAGAGAGGGAACGATTGGAAGAAGAAAGGTTGAAGAAGGAAGAAGAAGATACAAGAACAAAAAGATAGGGAAGAGGCTGAAAAGCTTATACAAATGTAGGTGATGCAAGAACAATAAGAGGAACCAAGGGTTGATTCTCAACCCCAAGCAAATGTACAACCACCTTCTACTACTGCTATTGCTTCTTCTTCCACTAAGATGATTACTACTCCATGTGCTCCCACTTGGCTAAAATTGGACCTACAGAAAAGAATAGTAACACCTTCACAACCTCTCAATTGGGAGAATATGATGAAGGAGATTGAACAAGAAAGGCCTAAAAAGAAGGCCAAGATCCTACTCTTCTTGAACATTCAATACTTGAGGAGTATAATAAAAATTTTGTGGAAAAGACCCCTTGTATACTGCGATTTAGAATAAATTTCTTGTGCAAACATAGAAATGAGGTTCAAGATGCTGTTAATAATCTGACCAAACAATTTGAAGAATTGGAGGCAGTCATTGCTATAATAGTAGATGTTAATATATTGACAAAGGAAGGCCTTCCTTTAAGTCAGATAAAAGAGAAATGGGATGAAAGGTTTAAAGGACTCATGCAAAAAGGAGATGATGGTGAAGATTTGATGATAGATCAACTGATGGGTGTCAAAGAAGAGATAAAAGATTCTAAAAGAGAATTGAAAAAGGTGAAGAATATGAGAGGGTTTACTGCAGCAGAATTAGAGCAAATTAAGTTGGAAGATAGCTGGGTTGATGGGCCAGAATTAGATGTATTACAATAAGTCTTCGCCAGTTATGATGAGTTTATTGCAGACCCAACTTTACATGCATAAATATTTTGCATGCATGGCTTTATTCTTCTTTGCATGTTGCATGCAACACTGACAATTTTGAAGCGCATGACTTTCTCATTTTCTATTCTCTTTTCTTCCAATTTAACTGAGTTTCCAAGGATGATTGTAAAACCCTAGAAGGGTGGATGACTTAAAATAGAAGTGGAGTTCGAATTTTGTATATCTATAAATACCCTTTGGGTATCATATTGTAGGGGTCGGCTGATAAAGAATAGAATTGGCCTACCTGATGTTAGGAGATAAAATTTTTTGATAGTTGTTACAGAGATACATTGTACTTCATTTTACAGTTAAATAAAAATTATAGGTTTACGCAATATGGTGTTAGAATTAAGTTGTTTTATTTGATAAGGATGATGAGTTATAATCTATCTGAATGGGAGTGATTGTGTTGAAGCATGATAGTTTCTTATGTGATGAAAATCTTTAGAAGAAACCAAATTTAAGGATTATCTTGTTGGATTATTATTGAATTGAATTTATTAAAATATGTTGATCTATGATCTTGGTGATGAATGAATGTGTGTTCTTTTGGAATTCTTGAAGTATTTGTGATGTGTGACTATGACGTTAATTAAGCACCTTAGATGTATGCAATGGTATAGATTATTCTGTAAATTGTGTCATGCTTTGGTTTACTTGATTTGTTTGGAAAACATTCATTATTGCAGATATATGTTTGGATGCTAGATAAGTTTGATTCATATTTACTGGTTTATCCCTTTGACCTATATTTTTCTTTTATTTGAAAACCCAAATTCATTATTAAAACTCAATGAACAAGTCATTGCTTGTATTCTTTGTTACCAACATAGGCCCCTTCAATATTACAGTTGCATGAACCAATTGAGTGACACCAGATAGTTGAGAACCAACTACCAGGACCTTGGGAGTTAGGCTACTATATGTTGTCTTTCTTTTTCAGGAGAAATAGAGTAGAAATATTCTATTTTAATGTTGTTTGTTTCATTTTCACCATCAACAAGACTGATCTTGTGAAATATCATATTTTAAAGCTTCTTCAAGAGGTGTTTCTAATTTACTATCCACAAGAAGGTCTGCATCATGATTCATTTTTGATATGCCTTCATAGGATGTTTCTAATTCACAACTTATGTATAAGTCTTCTTTATTATCCATTTCTGATATGTCTCCACATGATGTTTCTGATTCTCAACTTGTGTATAAGTCCTCTTCCTGATCTCTTTCTGACATGTCTCTAGATTCTTCTATGTCTTGACCCTTTGTAGAGATGTTAAGAGTAGGAGGCTCTTGTTCCTTGGTAATGATATCAAGAGTATTAGACTCTTGTATTAGGTGAAGATCATCTACATGTCCATTAGGAGTAAGCATCTCAGGGGTAGATGTATGTGTGCTTGGTATATGGATTTGTTCTTCTTTTGGAAAACCTTGGATGTCTTGGAAGATATCTACCAAGTCATTATAGTATTTTGATGGTAAGGTTTCTTGATCTTGATTTTGTGTGGTATTATCTTTGACATGCTTTAGATCACATTCTTGACATGGATCAGTTTCAAAGAAGGGATTGCTTGTAAAGGATCCTAGGCTTTCCTCCAAATGTGGATATATGGGTAATGACTCTTGGCCTAGATCTTCTGCATCAGGTATAAGTGTTGGATCAAGGGTCTCTTGATCATCAATATGTACTACCATAAGGTTGGATGATGTCAATATCTCTTGGACTGAATCTTTTCTAGACTTGGGTGATTTGTGTTGATCATGCTTGGGATTAAACTCTTGATGTATGTCCTCTTGCTCACTAGATGATGTAGAAACATTGTCAATGTGATTGCTAAGAGATAGCTCTTGATTGTTTCTTTCAACTTTTGAGGATGATAAATTATTATTGTTGTCCTTGGTAGATGGCCCTTGAATGTCATTTTTAATAGATATTTCTCCTTGATCAATGAGGTCTTGGATGAGATTTCTAACTGTAGCACATCTATTCATTGGGTGACCCTTGATTTTGTGGAAATCACATCGTTCGTACTAAATATACCAAGGGAGTTTAAAGCTTGGTTCACCATAAGCTAGACTATCATTGATTTTGATAAGTTCTTGTTGTACTAGTTCATGCATGATTACCTCTAAAGTCTCTCCCAAAGGGGTGAATTCCTTATTGGTTGGTAATCTTTCCTCTGTGGCTTTTCTTGATTGTTTTTCTCATTTTGTTGAACTCCTTGATACTGTGTTTGAGGTACATTTTGATATTGCACTTGAGGTACACCTTGGTGTTGTGGAACTTCTGGATATTGTGGATATTGGAAGTGTTGTTGATGTGGATATTGAGGTGTTTGAGGATTGTGAAGATCTTGATATGCAATGTTCCAACTTTGCACATGGCATCGATGATGCATCAAATTTTGATTTCGTTTAAGTTCCTCAAGATCTCTCTCCATTTTATCTAGGGCGATTTGATGTTTTGGACTTATTCCTTGATGGGGGCTTTGAAACCCTTGATGTTGTTTCCCTACTTGATGTTGTGAACCTTGATAAGAGTGATTTGGGTAATAGATTGACATGTTTTAGGGATGTTTTGATATTCAATACCCTATCATAAGGTCACTTGGTTTATATCCTCATGGGCCACTTCCATCATTAATGGTATTTGCTAGTGGGATAATGGTGTTGTTCTTGCTTGCTTCCATTTTCTTCCTATGTTGTGATCTCCTGGTCGTCATAAAAAAATTGGGTCTCTTGTGGGAAATTTGTGTACTCTCTAGGTGACTCAAATCCTAAAGACCCGATGTTGTCCTATATATTATGTAAGATACTGGAACTAGTGGAACATACCCGAATTCTGACAATAGTAGAAGGAATACAAGTTCAAATTGTTCCTAGAAGCCCATTTGTAGAAGTTATATACAAACCTAGTTCTGGTTTCGTGAAGTGCCCAAAGGTGTTTCTTGAGAGGTTTTGGATTAAGATGCCTAAGTCTGAAATCATGACCTATGGACTTTACCTTAGGGATTTTGACCTTGTGTGAGATCATGAAGGGGATATTTATTGCCACATGGGTGGTGGTAATACGGGTCTCTTTGTTGCTATGTCGAATTTCTCTTCCTCTTTATCTAGGACAATTGATGCGGTGAGAAATTGGTGGGGTGTTTCATTCTTCTAAAAAATGAAGGTTCTCAAACTACTTATGATGTCAGTTTGTTCACCTTCGATATATGTGAGACTAGATTGAAGGATCGGTGCTACAAGATCTGGCTGCTAAACTGGGGTATTTGGTCACTAGATGGTCATATAGTTTGGTGGTGTTTATGGGATGGTTGCTATGAAGCTCAAGACCCTAGGGTTTGAGCACTATTTTGGAATGATACTACTTCTTAGAAATCAAAATGTTGAAGAACTAAGGTCTATATTCCTCTTCCTTGTCTAAAGGATATGTTGTGGGAAAGCTTACTTGTACTATTTGTGATTCCCAAGTAACTATTGATATCATGGATGTCTAAGTGGAGGAATGACCTTAATGGTTTTTTTTATTTTGATTTTAAATAGGCAGGATGAAAATAATGGATGTGAGACTATCTAACCTTCTGTCTTTCCAATTGTTTTGGTTTGAACAATGATCTTATAAACAACTCTCTCTCAAATTTTTCTCCTTGTTTGAAGTATGGAAAGTGATAAAACAACACTTGGAATAACTCAACAAGCATGGACTTATGTGACCTTCATGTCTATAACTTAGGTTGTCAAATCACAACACCTAAGCCATAGTTCCCAAATGTTTACTTTGATTAATGCACCCTGAAATCAAAGCCATAATATTTGGAAACTTTAAAGGAAAAATCCTTTCAAAGGGGTGCAAACATAAGGCTTCTTTCATAAGTATGCACTAAATCAAAGGGTTTGTGTTTCAACCATCTCATTCAGTGTTTGTTTTGAATGTGTTATTTTTCTTTAAATCAAACACATAATTTCATGTCAAATTGTTTTGAATGTAATGGGCCAAGTTTAACATAAACCAGTAATTACAACCCTAGGGGATAAACACCATTCTCTTAGGTAGGCTTGCCTAATGCTCCAAAGAGATGATTTTACATGCAACTTATGGCATGGGCCTATAGTCGGACATGGCAAGTAACTTCTCAGAAGTAAATTTTGATGCACCACTTTCAAATAATGTTTTTTGGATACTAGGGTGGCCTCTAAAAAAATTTGGTTCTTAGTGATAACTGTAAATGCAAAAATTTGACACTCACCCGCTGGCCACTTAAGGCTCTTTAATCATTCCCATTCTACTTAAGGTATGGGATTAGGTGCAGTCTATTGTCAGCATGGCTTGAAGCTACTTTTATATGATTTCACAACTTTTAATATAGATCACCAGTAAATGTGTTTTGAGACCTTGCAATGAATTCTTCAATGTAGGATGTATCTCAAGGCAAGCCCTGTCTTTAAGGTAAACTTAAAAATAAAGTGCAATGCTGGAAAATGTTCTTTCACTCACCCAAGATCACCAAAAGGTGTGAGGGGAGAAGATAAAACACTTTGGATTTGTCAATCAATGAATGCACAGTGGACAATCCATAGAAATTTGATTCATTTTAAACACCTCGAGAGGTGTTATCCCCATAAATATGTGAATAACATAAAAAAAATATTCTTTTCACTTGCACCAATAAGAAGTATTTAGGATATCATTCAAAAATCACAATGGTGCAATATAGAAGAAATAGATTATTCATTTTAAACTCCAAATTTGGGTGTTTCTAAGAAAACAATCCTTATCTCTAATTGGTCAACAAATAAAAATCGTGTGTGTGTCAACAAATGGAATTCATTTGTGCTCTTTTTATGCACCAGATTTAAAGTTCCTAAGTTAAGAAAACATGAAATTTGTTCATTTTTAGATCTCAAAATTGAAATTCTTTTTTGTTGTTTTTGTTCATTTTATGAGCACCAAATTTATATTCCTAAGTTAATAAAACACGAAATTGGTTCATTTTTAAACACTAAATCAAATGTGAGTTTGTGTTTTGTTCATTTTTAGAGCACCAAATTCAGATTCCTAAGTTAAGAAAGCATGAATTTGTTCAATTTTTAAACACTAAATAAAAAATGAGTTTGTTTGTTTGTTTTTAGAGCACCAAATTTAGATTCCTAAGTTGACTAAAAGAAAATAAAAAACTAGGACCGATCTTCTTCCCTACAATAAACATGTTAATGTTCCTTGAATCCTGCCTTAGATCTACTAATACCTACTCAAACATCCAAAAAAAAACAACAGTTAGTGAAAAATCTTATTACAATAGTGTAGGATCCGTACACTTGTCTATTAGAACAACAACTCAAAAAGAAAAATACAAACACGGAAAAAAAAGACAACTGCTCAATTCTAGAAACAACTGCTAAAACCATACAACAAAATCTAACTCTATCAAAACACAAGCACGCAGGTTTTAGACAATAGTGCCATTCCCATGACAATAACGTAGTTTTTATGTCAGACAATAGCACAATTTTAGAACAATAGCACAATTTTCTTGTCAAACAAGTGCATAGGTTTTCTGGGCAAGCGCGTGAAAACTCCATCAAGTGTGTTTTCAGGGCCTACAACTTCAAAAATGACTCAAAAAAATGTTAGAGGAGGGGAAAAGGTCCCACTAGGCATGCCAAAATGTGTGAGGGGGAGAACGTTAGACCGAAAGACAGATTGCAACATGTTAAATCTAAGAATCTAAGCTAAGATCAACATATTCATCTAAGATCTTAACCTACACATACAAAATGAAACTAAGCTATCCTAACATGCATAAAAAAATCTATGATTGCAAAATGAATTTGTAAAAAAACATAGCATTACCATATCGTAGTGGAGTGTATTCACTTGATGTTGGGTTGTTCTTATCATCGCGAAGCCTCCAAAGTTCGTGTGCAAAAGCTTGATGAGTGACAATTTTGGTTAATAAAAATCAAAGAAAATGGTGAAGCTTTGTCAATGGTGTTCTTGTCAGCACTTCGTTGCTCAATGTATATTGATTCTTTGATCCTTATTTGTGATGAAATGGGTTTGTTATATAGAAAATGAGATTTGAAATGAACGATCAAGATTGTTTTGAAGAATATCTAGATCAATGGTCAGAGTCTGTTGAGAGGAATTAGACATGAGAAAATTATGCAAAGTTTATTGCACAATTTGTGTGATTGAGAAATAGATTGGCTAGTCAGGGATGTGATTGATTAGTTAACAAATTTAGATTGATCATTCAAGAATTTGATGGTTTAGTTAGGAATGTGATGGCTTAGTTAGGAATTGTGATGGCTTAGTTAACATATTAGATTTGTTCAGTTAACAATTTGGATTGATTAGTTAACAAATTAGATTGCTCAGTAAACAATTATAATTTTCTCTTAGAAAGTGGGTGAGGAATATGAATTAATTGATTCATTTTTGGAGTTGAACGTGTAGATCAAGTTTGACTTTTGCAAACAAAGTTGCATTAGGTTGATTTGATTTTTGATAATTGATTTGAATAGTTTGATTTAATTATTCAAATTTTGGAGGGAAAGTGTCGTAGTTAAATTATTATTTAATAATTTAATCCACTTAGGGGAATAAGGTGATTTAGTTACATAATTAAATAATTGACATTATTTAATCAATCAAGATGAAATAAATTGAGATTAATACTTTATTAAATAAATGTGATTTATTTAATTGGTCGAAATGATGAAATGTGAATTAATCAAATAATGTTGTTTTATTTAATCAATAGAGGAATTAGGGTTTTTAGGACTTTATTAAATAAATGAAATTTATTTAATTTGTTTGAAATGATGAAAAAGTGAATTAATTAAATAATGTCATATTATTCAATTAATAGAGGAATTAAGGTTTTTGATGTCATTTTGATGTGGTGTGATGTGGGACATTGTGAGATGATTCTGAGATGTTACAAGATGATTTTGAGAAAATTCAAGTCATTCTTATATGCTTTTGAGATGTTACAAGATGTTTTGAGATAGTTTTGAGTCATTCAGAGATGGTACAAGATGTTCTAGGATGATTCTGAGTCATTCCGAGATGTTACGAGATGTTTCAAGACAATATACGATGTTGTTTGATGTTGTTCAATGTTGTTCGATGCTGTTCAATGCTGTTCAATGTTGCTCAATGTTGTTTGATGTTGTTCTATGATGTTCAATGTTGTTCAATGCTATTTGATGTTGTTCAATGTTGTTCGATACTGTTCGATGTTGTTCAATATTGTTCGATGTTGTTCGATGTTGTTGGATGTTGTTGGATGTTGTTGGATGTTATTTGATGTTGTTGGATGTTGTTTGATGTTGTTCGATACAATTTGATTTTGTTTGATAATATTTGATGTTGTTCGATGATGAATTAATTAAATGATGTTAAATCACTTAATTAATAAATGAATATGAGTGCCAAAAATGCTAGTTCACAAGCTAGGACATTTTTAGGTGTCTACAATAACAAAAACTAGTTGAGAACTAGTTAACTAGTTGACATCAAAGACAACAATTTAATACTTGCTTCATACTTGCAACAATCTCCCCCTTTGTCATTGATGGCAACACATGGCGTGAAAAACCATCAAAGACAACACAACAACTCTAAACACACTTTCTCATGATTTTACTTTCTCCCCCTTAGTAGAGAAGCTTTTTTTCACATGATACTTTCTCCCCCTTTGACATCAATGACAAAGGAAAAATATATTTTTGTTGATTTCCCCTTTGAAATTGAGAACACTATTAGTACTAAATATCCTAAACACAGAAGATACTACCTTCTCCCCCTGAGAGGTAGCCTCCAAACATCAATCTAGAAGAAGGATAGATCCCTAGACCCACCAGACTAATGCATCTCCATATGCATCTAGTTCAAGAAAGGAGGGGTAATAACCCCTAACTTTTCCTGGAGATACCCAAAAGTAACTTTAGGAAGAGCCTTTGTAAATATATCAGCAAATTGATCCTTTGTGGGTACATACTCAAGCTTTACTTCATTCCACGACCTTTTCTCTCAAAAAGGTGATACTTGATAGATATATGCTTTGTCTTTGAATGCATCACTAGATTATTTGAAATGTTAATTGCACTTGTATTATTGTAGAAGATAGAAATAAGATCATCATACATCACTCTAGTATCTTTCAATGTTTGTCGCATCCACAAAAATTGTGTATAGAAAGATGCTGCAATAATATACTCAACTTCAGCAGTGGATAAGGGAATTGAATCTTTCTTTTTACTTAACCAAGCCACCAATCTGCAACCAAGAAAGAATGCACTGCCACTTGTACTTTTCCTGCCATCTACACAACCTTTCCAATCTACATCTGTATAAGCACTTAGTGTAAAATTAGTATCCCTAGGATATAAAAAGCCATAATATGGAGTGCTATTCAAATATTTGAATATCCTCTTAACATTAGCAACATGTGTTTCTTTAGGATCTTCTTGAAATATAGCCACAAGACAAACTGCATGCATGATATCCAATCTAGTAGCAGTCAAATACAATAGTCCTCTAATTATAGATTTGTATTTTCTTTGATTAGCCTTAGGTGAATCATCATATTTACTCAATTTGCAACCAATCACCATAAGAGTGCATACTGGTTTAGAACCATCCACCCTAAACTTCTTCAACATTTCTCTTACATACTTTGACTATGAAATAAAGATCCCTTTCTCTATTTAATTAATTTGTAGCCCAAGAAAGAAGTTCATCTCATGAAACATAGACATCTCAAATTCTTTTTGCATTTCTTTAGCAAACATCTTGCACATTTTTTCATTTCCTCCAAAGATAATGTCATCAACATATACAACTACAATCAAGATATTTTCATTTTCAATTTTAAAATACATATTACTATTTGTTGTACCTTTATTGAAAGCTTGCTAAATTAGATATCTATTTAACCTTGCATACCACACTCTAGGAGTTTGCTTCAATCCATATGAATCTTTCTTTAATCTGCATACTATATCCGATTGATTTGAAAATTGAAATCCTTCTTGTTATTCCATGTAGACCTCTTCCTCTAACTCACCATTCAAGAATTCATAATTAACATCCATTTGATAGACCTTGAAATATTTATGAGCAATAAACACTAAAAATATTCAAATAGCTCTCATCCTAGCCATCGAAACAAAACTTTCTGAAAATATATACCTTCCACTTGTGAGTAGCCCTTACACACAAGCCTTGCTTTATTTCTAACCACTTCTCCATTCTCATTCAACTTGTTTCTGAATACCCATTTTGATCTAATTATATTTTTATTTGCCGGTCTAGGGACCAGTTCCCAAGTATGATTCTTCTCAATTTCCATAAGTTCTTCTTTAATAGATTTCATCCAATGTTCATCTTTACATGCTTCACTCATTGTCTTCAGTTCCACTTCAGAAAGTAGACATACGTTTATCTCACTAGCAACAACAACTCTACTTCTTGTCAAAACTTCTTTCCTCTTGTCTCCCATGATCTGATCTTCTGAATGATTCTTTTGCACATATTTAGGTGTCTGTAGGGACACCAATAGAGCTTCTTCTTCTTCATTATTCTTTTCCTATTCTTCCATAACTTCTTCAACTTCTATACAATCAACTTCATTAGATACATATCCATCAATTTCAATTAAATTCTTCACTGCCTCATCAACCTTGACATTTACGCTTTCTACAATCTTTCTCGGTCTTTTATTGAAACATTTTAAAGATTTTATCCTAGTAGAATATCCAAGGAAGATAAATCCATCACATCTCGCATCAAATTTCCATAAATTTTTTTCATCCCATTTGATATAACATTTTCTTCCAAATACCTTGAAATACTTAACAGTAGGAATTCTTCCACACCATATCTCATAGGGAGTCTTAGAGTTGTTAGCTTTTTCTTGAACTCAATTGAACACATAAACAACAGTGTGAATAAATTCTCTTCAGTAAAATTTCGGTAGACCAATTTTAGTAATCATTGATCTAGCAACTTTTTAAATCATTATGTTCTTTCTTTGAATAACTCCATTTTGTTGAGGAGTTCTAGGAGCATATAATTGTCTTTTTATTCCATGAACTTCACAAAATATATTAAACTCATGGGAGGTGAATTCACCACCTATGTCAGACCTTAAGTATTTTATTCTCAAATTTACTTCATTCTCTACCATAGCTTTGAATATCTTGAATCTATCTAATGCATCAAATTTCTCTCTAAGAAAAGTAACCTATGTGTATCTAGAGTAATCACCAATCATAAGCATGAAATACTTTTCACCTTGTAGACTTATAACTCTTGTAGGACCATAAAGATCGGCGTGAATCAAATCCAGTAGTTCGATAGTAGATTGTTCCTTTGATTTGAATTTATTTATCACTTGCTTTCCAAATTGATAATTCTTACAAATAACATTAACATGCTTTGTAATCCTTGGTAAATATCTCACGGCTTGTACTGCATTGATTCTTTCCATATTATCGAAATTCATGTGACACATTCTCCGGTACCATAACCAACTATCATTAATCTGTCATAAAGCAATGTCCATCAACACCCTTAAGTTGATAAATGTATCCTTCAAACTTCTTACCACCAACAATCACCATTCCAAATCCTTTCCTGATTTCACATCTTTCATCCTCATATACAAGATTATATCCTTTACTACACATTTTTCCAACACTTAAAAGATTATGCCTTAAACCCTTAACATAGTAGACATCATCAATATTATGCTTGCCATCAAAAATTAATGAACCTATCCCACAAATCTTAGCACTAGTATCATCTCCAAACTTAACTAAGCCTCCATCATATTTTTCAAGTTTAACAAACTTACTTTTATCATCAGTCATGTGATGTGAACAACCATTTTCAACAACCCAATAGTTCTTTTCTTGTTTAGCATGAAGAGAAAAAATCATCGTAGCTTCACTCTTTTCTAGAGAATTTTCCTTCACTTGTCTTTCAGTATTAGCAGAAGTAGATTCATCTTTTATAGCCAAGAACAAGCATTCATTGTCATCAAAATCTCCATAATCAAATTCTTCATCATAAATACCAACATCTTCATTCACATAATATGCTATGTTGATCTTACCATTTTTTAATCTATGTTGTTTATTCTTCTTAGCTCTTTCCAGTCATCTCGAGGCATAATGACCTATTCCTCCACAACTAAAACATTTAAAGGGTAATTTACTTTCATACTTACCAGAGCCTTTCTTTGTCCTTCTAACAAAGTTAGCTTCACTTCATCGAGATTATCTTCATCTGGATCTTCAGCTCTTGTAGCCTTGAAAGTAGTTTGTGATTTGGATTCATTTCTCAAATTTGGTTTTCTCATCTCATAAGATGTTAGAGTTCCCAATAACTGATCTTTAGTATAATTTTTGTAATCTACATATTCTTCAATAGCATATATCCTTTCATTGTATACATCAGAGAGAGTTCTAAGAATATTCTTCACAACTCTAGATTCATCTACTATAGCACCAAGTCCTTGAATTCCACATACCAACTCATACACTCTATGTACATAGGATTTAATGTTCTCATCTTCAAACATACACAAGATCTCAAACTGTGCCTCCAAATTCTACAACTTTTCTTCTTTGACCTTTTCTAAATCATCCCAGACTTCCTTAGCAATGATCAGATTCTAAACTTTAATCAACTCAGAATGTGAAACACTATTCATTAGAATGAACTTTGCCTTATTGGTTGCTTCATGCACCTTGATTTCATTAGCTGTACTCAGACCATTAGCAAGAGGAGTGTAAGTAGTCTTATAATATTTCTCAACATCATATCCATAATATTCTAGATACCCTTCCAACTATATTTTCTAGATAGCATAATTAGTTCCATAAAACTCAGATACTCAAAAGTGATCTTTCCTGCCATCTTGGACCTTCCTTAAGCAGCTAAGCTCCTCTTCGAAGAACCAAAATCTGATACCAATTGCTGAATAAGACAACTAAGAGGGGGGGTGAATCAGTTGTAATAAATTAAACCTTTAAAAATTCTATCAAAAATTAGATCAATCATAAATCTTTTACTCTACTAATATGATTAATCATTAAGTGCAAAAGAAAAAATTGAAAAAAATCACACACAGACACAATAAAACCAGTTTTACATGGAAAACACAATAAGGGAAAAACCATAGTGAGGATTACCTCACAATATAGAGAATATCAAAAATTGATTACAAAGGTTCACTGCCAGAGAAGGCTCACTACCAAAATAGGAATTGTTGTTTGGATTAGGACTCATTGTTCAACAAGGGTTAACCACCCCGAGGGATCACTACCACATAGATAGAAAGAAGATAGAATATATTTTTTACAAAGAGAAGACAATCTCAATGCAATAAATATTTCCACCACAACTCGCTCAACCACTTGTACACATGCATGAATGATAGAGTACACCTTTAGCTCTTTGCATCCGAAAACTCACCACTAAGATTTCACACTGATTTGCTCAACCACACACTCTATTTCACATCTATATTTCTCTATTTATTTATACACCTTTCACCAATATCTCATCCTATATTTATACCATCTTCAACTTTGAAACATATTCAAAGTCATCCATACACCATTTAAATTTAAATTAGGTCAGCACCAAAAAATCCTAGGGTGGAATTAGAATGAGGGTGGCCCAAAAATACTCTTGATGAGGACCCAATTAAGTCCCAAAACACTTCATGTACAAGGTAAGCCAAACTAGTGTAAAACACATAAAACAATTAAGAACACGCAACCCTTAACACAATCCAATATTTACAGCTAACGAAATTATCTTCAACATGATAATATCAAACTACCTCTAGAACTGCAAGTCATAAAACTCAAACAAGAAGAAATCTGGAGCAACTACATTTCTCCTGAACATAAGCTACATACATAGAAAATCATAGTTCACAACTTGTGAACATAACTCATACTGTACAATGATCCAGAACCTCAAAATCTAGATATAGAAGATTCCAACAACCATGTACAACATATATGAACCATATGAACATAGGAGAAAATCCCAGAACAAAACTTGGAGCAAAACCCAAAGCAACCACTGAATACCTGCAACGTTTCTTCATTACAATTTTCTTAATATCCTTGACATATACAACTAATAACCTATATCCATGACATTAATGACAACAAAAAATATTTGAGAACTAGTTGTTGAAGTCAATGACAACACTTTCATACTTGATTCATACTCGCAACACCACCTACCATGGTGCTAATAGGCTAGGTATCTGATTGGTCATACTATGCAGTCTCAATATATCATTGAGAAATATTTTCCAAACCATGTCAGGAGATAGTTTGGAGAGGCACAAGATGTGCCTCAAGGGACAACAGAGTTCACACGATCCTTGTGTGAGGTACATCCATGGGGTTAGATGATTCTTATGGTGACAATAGAGCATGTTATTGATGGACTGTAGCCAGTGCATTGGGGATGGAGGGGTGGTGCAATAGACCCAATAACTACTGTAGACTATGATGCATGGTGAGCAAGTCATAGGCCAAAGCCATATACAAACATAGGCCAGTCAGTGCCTATAGAGCATCAAGGTAGGGGCCCATGAGGTTGGAGGGGAGATTGAGGACAAAGAAGAGGATGATGATATGGAGGGAGGGAGATAGAGGGAGAGGTGATGATGGGGGAGAAAATAGGGGTGATAGAGGAGGAGGGAGAGCTCGAAAAAGGAGAGGGATGAGGTAGCGAGTTGAGAGGAGCATGAGGAGGAGAGGGTGGCAAAGGAGTGGAAATAGGATGACAAGCCACTTCTTGAGGTTAGGCAACATGATGTAGAGATGGAGGAGGCTGAGATGGAGGACCATCAAGAGGAGGAGGTGATGGGAGAGGCTGAGCGGATCCTCCGAGAGAGGATAGTTATGGGTGTGGATGTGGAGGAGGGACTAGAGGAGGTGAAATTTAGAGGAGGAGATGGAAAATTTGATCAAAGGATAGTCAATTTAAAGGAATAGTTGGATCATGCCACAACTAGGATTTAGGCATTGGAGGCAGAGGTGGGGCTGTTACAGACAAAGAGGGATGTAGCGATGATAGGGAGACAATAGGTAGATCAATGGGTGATAAATATCATTGCCACCTATAGTGGGACAATAACAAATATGGTCAAAGAGATTGTTAGGTCTGACAGGAGAGAGTAGTACTATAGATTGGATCTATACAAGGATGAGGTACCACCGAAGAGGAGAGCATCGACTCAGAGGACTTGAGCAGTGGTAGGTCTCATAGCAGGCGGTCCCATAGTAGGTCACATAACAGTGGTGGAGTTTCAAGGTGAACGTGGTCAAGGCCATATGATAGGCCACCTTTAGAGCACAAGTCAGTAGGTTCTTTTCATTGAGAGGATAGACAGTCATCGCCATGACCATCACCTTCAGGGGATCAGAGCAACTCAGGACAGGATGCATTTTGACATTGTATGGACACATATTTTTGACCATCGAGCTTGTGAGCTCTATTTTCGAGATACATCTTGACATTGTACTATGACACATTTTTGAGTGATATATATATGATACATGATTTTGGAAACTATTTATGATATGCATTCCTATGTTATGCATTTATGACGTTATGTGATGGATGATTATTCTTTTATGTTGTATGGATTCTATATGATTATGTGATGATGGTATTATGTCAATGCATTATGGATAACTTAATGTATGTTCATGCATTCTATTCTAATTCCTAGAGTTAGATGGATGTATTTAATGTCATGATATTATGTATGTGAATGTGGATGCATTATAATGTATGCGTAATGAATTATAGATGCCATGTAATGTTATGATATGAAATGATTATGTTTGTTATGACTCATGCAATTCAATGTGATTGTAAATATAATGACATGCTAATATGTAATGACCTAAATATTTTATGTGATGAGATTATAATTCCATATGGACGAAATCTATGTTTTTGTATTTTCACATGCAATATAAATGAACTAATATGATGATCTACCTATTATGATAATGATATCTATAATGATTCATAACATGATTATGTATGAAAGATATTTTTGTGTGTCACAGGGTGTTCTCAAGATGCAGATATAAGAAATATCCATGTGGAAAAATATGGAAGTTAGAATGGCATTAGTGGAGACAACTTAAACATGAGTATTTTTCTATGCTAGGCTTTGCATAATAATCATTGCATGGTACAATGTAACAAATGGACAACAAACACCATGGCATGATATAGACCAAGGTGTGTAAGGTCATCCACTTGCAAAGCAAAAATTTGCAGATGAGGAATGTCCTGACTCATTCTAAGGGCAAGGTTGCCCCAATATTTTTTCCAAGACAAACCATAAAAAAAATCAAAGAAAAGACGAGTCATGAGACATCATCACTCCTCTAAATCCTTCATGGGACATCCTCGAGGTATCTAGTAACATGACCAACAACAAATCAATAAAAATATAAAATAAAATAAACCTACAAAGTGAATCATTTAGAGTGTTTTCCAAGAATTGTTTGTCGATATGTGATTGAATAGGTAAGTGACAAGTTGAGTTTTTTTACAAGGCCTGGTTTCAGGAGAAGAAACATGTCATATAAGATGTTAAGTTTGGTTTCGATCATGTAACCACCTATATAAGGTAAGTGAAAAAGTTTGAAAAATGACAATGTCTAGTTTCAGGAAGGACACATCTTGTATAAGACATATTTTTGATTGTCTTGATGTTAGTTTGATGTTTTGAAAATTGATTGATTTAACATGAAGAATAGTTGGCTTGCTTGTCTTGTTGATTCATGATTTGTGTTAAAGTTTTGATAACTATTTGTGTCTGAGTTGACTATGTCTGATTTATTATGATCGTATTGACAAACCATAAAGGATTGACCTAGGGGGCCTCAGGGGCTCATAAAAAAATGGCCTTGCCTATGTAGCAATGCACAAAGACCTTGTAGTTAGACATGACTTTACTTTATTTTATTGTTCGACAAGGATTGAATCATGGTTGACTTTATTCAAAAAATTCTAATAGACTGATGTAATACCTCAGGGGCTCATTGACGATGGCCTTGCCTATGTGAATCCGCAGAGGAAACGCAGTTCAACTGGGCATGGACTGACATGACTGACTTTGAGTCTATTTTTGGGATTTTTGTAAGTTATTTGAATGTTTTGTGTTTTGACATGTTTTGTGATTTTTTTAATATTTTTTGGTTTTGTGACCATAGTCATAGTATGAACTAAATAAGCCATATCAAAATGAATTTAAACCCTATTTAATCCCCTAAGTCATGATCCCAATGAGATATTCAAAATTATCAAGAAACTAAATAACCATTAAAATAATATGAAATCAACATGAAAGCATAATGGAAACCTATTCTAAGACTTCAAATACTATCCCATTGGAGGAGTGGTGTCACATTGATGTGGAATGGTGACCCTTTCCCCATCCCTTGGAAAATATGAGCTGTTTCAATCGATTTTATTGATGAAAACTAATGAAACTGATGAGATAAACTAATTTAATCATGATGAAAATAAATTCTAAATGTTAAAATGCTTGATGGAGATGAAGTTAAAATATACAAGCGATGGATGCAAACTATGCTAAAAATGGATGCAAGATAATCTAAAATGGAATCCATTAATGGATGACTAAGCCAAATATGGATGAATATTTAAACTAAGATGCTAAAAAGTGCTCAATATGGATGCAAGTGAGTATGAATTTCATCAATATAATTTTTATATCAAAAGATGGATCCATTTCTCTCCAAATTATGAAGTATTTATAGGAGAGAAAATAAAGAATCAAGGGCTCAAATCGATTTGATTAATCAATGATTAGTAATGAATGAATGGTGAGGACATGGATCAAGGATTCTCATCAATGGATGAGAATCAAAGATCACATGGATCAAAGAAAGCATCAAGGGTTGAGAATAATTTCAACAAACATACTTTGTAACAATTTTGAAAGTTTGTTACAAAGTTTTTTGAAAATAATCATTGCCTTTTTGGAGCCAAATAGGAGAATATTCCTTTGGAATATTCCTTATGCAAGTGGATGGGTGAGGAAATTAGCAATTTAGTAATTAAAACTAAATTTTAATGTGCAAGATGAGGAATGCGAGGATATCCATAAAATAATCAATTTATTTAATGAAAAGGGGTTGTAATATGACATTTAATTCAATAATATAGGTTCATTTAATTAAATGAGAGGACTAAGGGGGTTTAAATTAAATAATTTGATTATTCAATTAAACTAGATGCAAAGTTAGTGTGAGAGGGTAGGAATTAACCTAATTAGACTAATTCGATTAATAGATGAAAATGATGCATTTAATTAAATAATTAGGCCTATTTAACCAAATAGAGAAAAAGAGGATGAAATTCAAGATGAAATGATGTTAGTATATTGGATTCAAGTGTGTAGTATCATTCAAGACATTTTTAAGTGTCTAAATTTTTCCTCTCTTTGAAGTGAGGTACCTGTTACGTTGGTTCAAAGACTGACGCTTTTCAGGTTAATGTTATTGCTCAGATCAAAAATTTAAAAAATTATGATTTTTTCGGATGCCCCACTATTGCTCCAATAGAAGGAATTTAGGCTGGTACCATGTCCCTCAAGAGATCAAGCAAAAATTTTGAATTTTGGGTTGATCTCTCGACAAAGATGAAACATGGATTCGAGTGCCAAAAAAAGTTTCTTGATGCAAAAACAATGCTCAGAAATGCATAAAATGTCTCAAAATATGCCCCATGGTTTGAAAATTAGATAAATAGGCTCAAAACCCTAGCTTTCCTCTCAAATTAGGGAAAAAACCCTAATTTTTAGGCATAAATATATGGTAAAGGATAACTTTTAGTTCATTTGTGAATTCACACTTTAGAGATTTTCTGCATTTTGAGTTTTGACCCTTGGATGAAATGGCTCGCCATGTGCTTCCACGACACATTTTCGATAGACTTTGAGAGTACCAGTGGCCTCTAGGCATAGGACCACCAGTACACAAATTGATACTTTTCCTATACTTTGACTTTTACGTGTATTTATTAGGCATTAAAATTAGGTCAAATCTGGAATCACCCTATTGCGACACTTTTAGGAATTTTGGTGATGCTTTTGTTGCTTTTGGCGATGCCATTGTAAATAGGGATGCTTCTCGAGATTTGTAATTGGGGTTTCAAAGTAATTTTTAGCAATGCAATTGTATTTAGTGACACTAGCTTAGATTTGGGTAGGGTGACACTAGTAAATATGGTGATGTCATCATCTAGGGTGACACTTCCTCAGATTTGAATAGGGGAGATGATGTTTGGAAAAATAATTATATTGACACTTTTGTAATTAGCAACACAATTGTCAGTTGGGGTCCAAAAGCTCCAAACTTTTTCGATTTTACCCAAATTTTGATGTTGTGCACTTTGTGGATTAGGAGGTTGTGCATCCATTGATGTCTCACAAGCACCTATCGATGTTAGTCACAATGTTAGATGATTTGGATGAGATTCGATAGGAGCATCTAAGGGAGATCGGGCTCTGGTTCATTGCATATATGCCTATGGCGAGGACACATCTAGCAATGATGACTATGTTGTGTGAGCGATGACATAGTGACATCATCCTTCCACCTCCCCACTGACAAGGTGACAATTATGCTAGAGGACGTGTGAAGGATTCTGCGGCTTCTGATTCATGAAGATCGAGTTATTTATGACACTGACTCAAGATATGATGCATGCCACGAGGTTCTTCACCAGGAGGATGTCATTCTAGAAAACTCATAGATTGACATTGAGATATACTAAGGATGCTCATTGATATTTAGATAGATAGTATATTGTTTTCTAACATTATGTCCCTAGATCGGTGGGGTAGAGGATTCAGTCTTGGTTGGGGACTTGTGTGGCATCACATGATTTACATGAGGACACTCTTCGCATGGGGCCCAGTGATGCTGGCCTCACTCTACCATGATATGCATTAGTTTTTTTACTTCCAGGGTAGAGGTATTGGTGTTGATGTTACTCTACTACACATCTGAGTGTGGGAGCACATAGTCGTGCTCATACCAGTAGTTCACATGGTAGATGTGGATCCAGATGATCTAGTGGTATTCAAATACATGGGAGCCATTATATTGTAGCACATAGGGCAACTAGGGATCCCTTATTGGTGTTGATCCATTGATGATGTGACAATATTCAAATGGCGTTCGTGGTTGTAGATGCTTGCCTGGTATGATGACCAATGACAAATTTTCTTTCCTTGATAGACCCAATACATGTAGGGTTAGGAATACATAATAATTGAATGGTACTTTCCTGACCGTGTGGGTAGATAGTTTGGAGAGGTGTAGGATGCACCGATGGATGATAACACAACTATCTTTGTGAGGATCACCAAGGAGACCACATGGGGGCCATGGATATAGTCTCATGAGGCTGTAGAGGGATTCAGGAAGCTAGTGGCCAAGCCTTGGGTATATGATCAGGGTCAAGTAGATGCTCAAACTACACCAGCCTATAATGCATGGTTCATACCTCCACTTTTCTTGAAAAATCCGGTAGGGGTACCTCCACGAGGGAGACCCAAAGGTCGAGGGGTAGGTCGAGGTAGAGGATAGGGTCAACAAGATTAGAGATAATAAGACCAACCCATTGGCCAATGTCGAGGTGGATAGGGGGAAATGATCAACAGGTAGTGTGATAGGTTCTAGAGCAACCCCCATAATGATGTTGGAAAGATGGTTGTCGTTGCACCTAAAGATCGACTTGTTAATGCCCGATACAACCGCTGGATTTATACAAGATCCAAGATCCATGAGAGGTGGTTAAACCATGTCATGAAGCTCAAGCACCACACTGGCCCATGCCGAGGAGGCCAAGGGAGACACCTTGCAACAATCCCCCCCAACGCAAGCGAGGGGTTTGAACCTGTGACCTCGGCTTTGATACCAATTGTTGCAAAGATGGCTACTGTTGCACCAAAAGATCAACCTGTTAATGCCCAATACAACTGATGGATTTATACAAGATCCAAGATCCACAAGAGGTGGTTAAACCATGTCACGAAGCCTGAGCACCATGCTGGACCATGCCGAGGAGACTAAGGGTGACACTTTGCAATAAATAGCCACCTAAGTAGCCACCACTAGAGCTAGACCCTTGGGATGCACAGATATAACTTTTTAGATAGGAGCGGGACTAGGCCTGTTAGTAGTTGCAGGTAGTTATAGGTGAGTGTGACCAGGCTCACCAACACATTTTGGCGCTGACACAAGAGAGGGATCACAAGAGGCAGCTTCATCACCTCAAATATACAAATGGCTTAGGAGACTAGGAGGCAGTAGCAGCTGGAGGCTGTGGCACAATAACAGACACAACAAGACTAGGGATAGGTTGGCTAGATAGTGTTCGCACAATTGTATGGGCAGGTAAGGGAGGAGGTGTCATATTATAGGACACTTTACTATAGATACATCCCCCACACCGTCGACAACTCGATTTTGAGCATAGGAGTGGAGTTGCATCGAGTGCATCAGGTGGTCAGCCCTCTGCTAGATAGCCTGGGGAGCAGATTGGAGATGGTCATTGTTGTGCACTTTTTGCACACACGCCCCACTAGAGGCGGGGACCCTCTTTTTCTTATACTTCTTTGTACCTTGGCTTTGTCAATTTTTAGTTTTTCTCTTCTTGGAGGTTATTTTGGGATTAAGTCCGGATTTGTTTTGATGGGGGTGGTATTTTGAAGCATTTTGGGGCTTTGGATTTTAAAAATGGAGATTTTTCAAGTGAATTTTCAATCTGATATGTAAATATTTTTGCACCAATGGATAGAGGATAAAAAATTAGGCTAAGTTGCTTTTTGAACTTTTTGAAAATTCATCTGAGAAAAAAAGTTATGGGGTTTCGAAGTTTTCCTCTGGATTTTTTTGCCATTTTCGGGGATTTCCACCCGGTCTGGATTTTGACGAATTTTGCCATTTTTGGGGATTTCCACCCGGTCCGGATTTTGGTGAATTTTGCCATTTTCGGGGATTTTCGCCTCATTTGGATTTTTCCAGGATTTTCCTCTCGGTCCGGATTTTTTCGGGTTTTTTGCCATTTGGTTTTTTAGTCCATTTTTAGAGTTTTTGACAAATTTGGGATTTTCCGCCCGATTTTTTTCGGTTTTGCCATTTTCGGGATTTTCCGCCCCGTCCGGATTTTTCCAAGTTTTTTTTGTCAAATCTGGGATTTTCCACCCCGTCTGGATTTTGGCGGATTTCTGGCCATTTTTCGGGATTTTCTGTTCCTGGCGGATTTTTTCGAATTTCTGTCATGATTTTTTTCAACTCCGAAAGGGTTAAATTTCTGAAATTTTATGAAGGAGTTGAAATTTCCAAGGGTTTATTTATGCTTAATTTTAATATTTTTTGGTTGGATTTTCACATGTGGGCTATTAATGATTATATCTGTTTTTTAGAATTAAGTAAAAAAAGGACTTGCATATGGATTCATGCCAAGAGGAAAATATGGAAATATTTTAAATGTTGATTTACATATGAATTGGTGCCCAGCTGTTCAAATTAACCCAACTGCATAAGAATTTGTGCCACAACCTATCTACAGTTGGAATATATGTTTCAAACATGGAGTGACGTGTGATGTTGTTTTCACTCTCCAATCATAATTTTTATTAAAATCGAGGTGAAAAATTGTTGATTTTTGGATGTAACTGCTTTTGTGCTATTGGATGATGATGTACCACATTTTTAAGAACCCTAATGTAAATTCTTAGGCTTTCTTGGGGATTAATTGCAGCCATTGGATTGAATTTAATCCTGGCCCTTGATTTAAAAATGTAATATCTATAAAAGGCCAGTGCCTTCTCATTTTGAAAAAGTTAGTAGAAAAAGGTTAGAGAACAGCTGGTTAGAGGCTGGAAAGCCAAAATTGGTTAAGTTAGATGTTAGATTCTGCAAGTCAGTAGCTGTAGGAGAGGAGAAAGACTAGAAATTGTTATATAATGTTGGAGAAGATAATACAAACAGGTTGTTGATTTGGAAAACATTGTGTTATGTTTCAAAAGTTTTATGGTTTCTTGTTATTGATTCTCAGTGTTAGATGTTAGTTTTTAGTTCTTTCATGATAATGGTGAAATGTTAATGATGTTGATCAATCTTCGGTCCATACTTTTGGAAATTTGCTGATTGTAAGTTGTTGTGTAAAGTTAGTCAGGGCCTTATTTTGTGCTATGTTCAACTGTGAATGCTTGTTTACATTATGTCATTTACTGGGTATGTGGATGAATGTTCATAGTTTGAAAATCTTCAATTTCCTCAGAAGATTGCACCATTTTTGCATAGTTGCAAGCTTGTCCTTGATTAAGCATAAATTGGTTTTATTGGAGATTTGTCCATTTGTAGCATTCATCATTGTTGTGATTGATTTTAGGAGTAATTTTAATCTTAGGATCTCTTTTAAACTCTTATCTTTTGCTATTTCTTTTATTATCTGGGTTACATTTAAGAATCTGAGTATCAATATATTGCAAAATCTGATAAGTTTGAAGATCCAGTATTTGTTTGTAAGGACCCTTGTGATTATCAACATTTTCACATTATCTCTGAGTTGTTTCACTGCATTATCAAGACCTGACATTAGAGACCTTGGGGTTATCTCTTTTGTCATAGAGATTTACCTTTCAAGAGAGATAGGATATCATATTCTATCTGAGTTGTTGTTGTGCAAAAAACACCATCAACAGATTTTGCCTTTGTCATCATGCTGAGATTGGTCATGATCATTGTTGTGATTGATTTTAGGAGTAATTTTAATCTTAGGATCTCTTTTAAACTCTTATCTTTTGCTATTTCTTTTATTATCTGGGTTACATTTAAGAATATGAGTATCAATATATTGCAAAATATGATAAGTTTGAAGATCGAGTATTTGTTTGTAAGGCCCCTTGTGATTACCAACATTTTAACATTATCTTTGAGTTGTTTCACTGCATTGTCAAGACTTGAAATTAAAGACCTTGGGGTTATCTCTTTTGCCATAGAGATTTACCTTTCAAGAGAGATAGGATATCATATTCTGTCTGAGTTGTTGTTGTGCAGAAAACACCATCAACAAATTTTGCCTTTGTCACCATGGTGAGATTGGCCATGATCATTGTTGTGATTGATTTTAGGAGTAATTTTAATCTTAGGATCTCTTTTAAACTCTTATCTTTTGCTATTTCTTTTATTATTTGCATTACATTTAAGAATCTGAGTATCAATATATTGCAAAATCTGATAAGTTTGAAGATCCAGTATTTGTTTGTAAGGCCCCTTGTGATTTCCAACATTTTCACATTATCTCTGAGTTGTTTCACTGCATTGTCAAGATGTGATATTAGAGACCTTGGGGTTATCTCTTTTCCCATAGAGATTTACCTTTCAAGAGAGATAGGATATCATATTCTGTCTGAGTTGTTGTGCAAAAAACACCATCAATAGTCATCATGACCAATCTCACCATGGTGACAAAGGCAATAGGGTATAAACCCCACCTTGATTTTGTAGACACATTTTTGATACACAACTTGATTTTATACATGTATACACATTCATTGGCTCATTTTTTATAGCCTCTTGTATTTTTACTTTTGATGATAGTTACACATTGATTTTGATATGTATCATGACATTCATTTTTGAGATGTATATATGAGATGGTCTGATGCGGATTTATGATGTGATGTATTTATTTCATGTTTTATGATTATTTATGGATGTAGTGGATGCAAATGTTTATGTTATAGATGCAATTTTTAATGTATGCCATGTGGTATGAAATGATCTATGATGTGATGTTTATGCAATGTGATATATGATATCAATGCAAATGCGATGTATGATTTTCTTCTCTTTTTTAGTATCTTTCTATGACATGCGATGAGATGAATATGCTTTTCTTGTTCATGTTTCCCATATGATGATGCATTTTTTTATGATATGTAGATGAGATGATATGATTATGTAGGATGTATGTATGCTAATGGTTTATGGATGCAAGGAGGATGCATTTATGATTTTTGGTTAACTGTCATGATACCATGTTAGTGTGGAAAGATAGAAGAATAAGAAAAATGGGTTAACCATTGATTTAAATATTGACTCAAAACTCTAACAAGTCCATGATGCATCGAGACTATTAGATTATGGTGATGAGAGGGATGATGAGTTGCTCATTTCTAGAATTGGGACTCTCTGTCATTCCTTCTTTTTGATATAACACATAGACACGATGCATCACGATATTGATAACCAAGATGGAATTGTATCTAATGCAATGGAATTTGACTCTGCAAACAAATAAGACATTTCTTGTTCACACCTTGACATACAAAAACCTCATTGGAATGTAGTTTATTTGTTTAGAATATATTGAACTAAAGAATACATAATAATCAACAATCTACTCCAAACAACCTCCCTACATACAATTAAGCAAGTATGCACCAAGATTATTTTACAAGAATACCCCAAAAGCACAACAAGAAAAATATAATTATCGATGCCCCATTCCTTTCTCTCTAAATCATTTAGAAATCATTGAGAGGTCCTTAGAATGGGTCAATAAGATAAATCATAAGAAAATATAAAAAAAATAGTCAGTGTTATCTATATCTCTTGCCAACGTAACATAGCTAAGGTGATTTCTGATATTGATGTCCAATGTAGGAAGGATGCATCCTAGGACATCTTTATCAGATGTTTTGGCTAAGACTAAGTCTGTGATAGAATGTTGATACAAATTTTACCGACTCTTCTACCCCCAAGATCTAGACTTTAGATTTTGACACTTAGGTTCTCACTTCATGTCTTGCAACACTTGTTTTTCTACTTGTTTTATCAAAGTTTGAAGATGACGATTGATTTATTATGGATGAAATTTATTGTGGGTGAAAGAAAAGTTGGGATGAATGGTTTTGGGAAATTTCTAGAATATTTCAATGTTTTTGACATTTTTGAAATGGTTTAAGGTTTTTTTTGGTCTTTTAAAATGTTTATATGAATGTTTTGGTTTTCGATTATGTGAGGCTATTTAGGGTTATCCAATGTTTTTGTGTTTTTTGAGTTTTCAAATGTTTTGGGATTTCTTGAGTTTTGACCAAGACCTAAAAGGGGACTATCCTAGGGTCTCAAGGGCTTATCAAAGATTATCCTTGCCTATGTTATACACACAAAGACCATGTAGTTCGACTGACTTTGACCTATTTATTGATTAGATATGAACAATTGATGGACCATCAATTTATTATGATGGACTCCTAATCTAAAGTGTCTCGAGGGCACATCAGTGATAGCCTTGCCTATGTTCAAGCTCAAAGACATTGTAATTCGACAAGGTAATGTTTTTGGTTTTTTCGATATTTTGAACTGTTTAGGGATTTTTGATGTGTTTTGGATATTTTGGATTTTTGACTTTACAACTTTTTGAATGTTTTTGGATTTTAGCTATACAAGATCTTAATGTTTTTGGATTTTAGTTGTACAAATTGACCTTAGAAATGTGCCAAGTAGAACTAAAGGGGAATATGGTACTTTACAAAATCAAGCTATGACATGGACGCGAATGGGTGATGGAATAAATAGGATGAGCGATGGATGGACTTGATGCGAAACATGATAAGCTAAAAAGCCAAAGATAGATGGAGGTACTTATTTATGCAAGGCACTTTTTTTCAAGGTTTTCACCAAGGTACTTTCCCAAAGCACCACCAAACTAGTTTTCACTAGAGGATGATTTTTTCTTTACTATTTTCAATCCTTTTTTTTTTGGGGGATTTTTTCATTTTTTTGTATTTTTAGATTTACACCCTTCAAGCTAAGCATATTTTTTTTTGAGATGTAGACTGTTGATTGGATCCTACAAGGGTTCACCTTCAGGTGTTGATAATTGATACTCTCTTGATCCATAACTTGTCATGACAACAAATGGGCCCAACCAATTAGGCTCAAAATTTCCTTTACTGTCTTGATTTGGAACATTCTTATGATTCTTCTTAAGGACAAGATCTCCCACCTAGAAAGATCGACTCTTGATCTTCTTGTTGTAGCTCCATTTTAGTTATTTTTTGTATTCTTGTAAATGATTGAGGGCATCAACATGATTCTCATCCAATAATTCTAACTCATTCAACTGAGATATCCTATATTCTTCATCAGTGATCAGATTTTGTAGTGACACTCGCAGTGAGGGAAGCTTGACCTCAATAGGTAAGGATGGATTCTGATCCGTAGACCAAGGAGAAATGGGTTGCACCTATAGGTGTACAAATACTGGTTTGATAGGCTCATTGGGTGGGGTTTAACTATAGATTCCAATCACGACCAACTTCATTGACCGTTTTCTTTAGGATTTTTAGAATGGTCTTGTTTGTAGCCTCAACTTGACCATTTACCTGGGGGTAGTAAGGGGTAGAGAATCAATGTAGGATGTTGAATCTTTGGAATAGCTCTCTTACATCTTTATTCTTGAAGGGTGTTCTGTTATTTGAGGTAATGGCTTGCAGAACACCATAACAACAAATAAGGTAATTCAAGATAAAGTTGGAGATCTTCTTCCCTATTCATAGGAATGGATTCCACCCAGTTGGTATAGTAATTAGTGGCTATGATGATGAATTTATGGCCATTAGATGAGGCGGGGGTAATATTTCCTATGAGTTCAATCCCCCACTATGAGAAAGGCCAAGGTGTGATAATCGACTGGAGCTCCTGAGCTAGAGCATGGATAAGATCTCCATGCTACTAACATTGGATATATTTTTGCACATACTGATGATCCTCTCTTTCTAAATTTGACTAGTAATACCTTGTCCTAAATAGTTTCTTGGATAAGGTCATACCACTAGAATGGGAACTGCATATGCCTTTGTGAACTTTTGTTAAGGTGGTCAAGGCTTCCTCTTGGTTGAGACATTGTAGTAATGTCCCCTTGATGCTTTTACGGTATAAGGTATCACCTAAGATGATGAATCAGGATGCCTTCTTGATGAAGGTTTTCTTAAGGTTAGGGGTGATATTAGATGGGAGGGTACATCTACTAAGATAGGTGAATATATCATGATACCATGGGGAATCGAGACCAACGATTACACATGCGAATTTAGATTCAAGGATTTTGAAAGCCGATATGAGAAGATGTTCTACCAAGAGTTCATATTGAGGGACATTATGTGGCATGTCTAAAAAGGACCCAATTGTCACCATGGCATCTGCTACTCAATTGTTTACATGGAGTATCTGATCAAAGGCTATATCAATGAAGAAGTCCTTGAGAATTTATATAATCTTGTTATAAGGAGTAAGTTTATCATACTTGGTTTGGTATTCATCATTTACTTGGTTGACAATCATTTGTGAGTCTCCATAGAATTTTAACTCTTGTATCTGCCATTGGACTGCTATTCTTAGATCCATTATTGGAGTTTCATACTCAACAATATTGTGGGTACATGGAAATGATAGCCAGTATGACTTTGGAATACAGTCACCTTGAGGTGTGATAAAGAGAATTCCTACCCCTGATCCATGTTGGGTATATGATCCATCAAAGTATATTTTCCATTGATCTACTGCATTGAGGAGAAAAATTGATTCATTAGTCAAATTAGATACCAAAGGATTCTTCGCATAAATGGGTACCTTAACTAGTTGGTCTACAATAACTTGTCCTTTGATAGCCTTACACTCCACATAATCTATTTCAAATTCTATCAAGACCATCACCCATTTGGCCATTCACCCAGTGAGAGTTTCTTTGGATAAGAGATATTTGAATGTTTTGATCTTAGCAATAAGCTTGATTTGGTGTGCAAGCATGTGTAATGTATAAATTTTTGTGAAGTAAAGTCCACTGCTAAGCATGCCTTCTTAATGGATGAGTAATTCATTTCATATCCTATCAAGGTCCCACTGATGTAATAGATGGCTCTTTCTTTTCCCGTTTCATCATGTCTAGCTAGAAGAGAACCTAATGATGCTAAAGTTGTTGAGATATATAGGATCAATGGTTTGTTTGGTATTGGCGGCATGAGAACTGGAGGTGAAAATAGGTAGTCCTTGATCTATTGAAAGACTTTATCACACTTCTCATCCCACTTGTATGTTATTCCTTTATGGAGAAGATGTAAGAAAGGGTGGATATTGTCTGAGAGTTGTGCTATGAATCTCCTAATGGATTGCAAACCTCCTTGTAGCCCTCTCATCTATTTCAATGTTTGTGGTGGTTCCATGTCTAAGATTTATTTCACCTTGGCTATATCTATCTATATCCCTCTTTGTGACACTATGTAGCTAAGAAGCTTTCCTAATGTTACCCCAAAGACACACTTTTTTGGATTCAGTCATACCTTATACTCTTCGAGCCTGTCAAAGAATGGTCCCAATACCTCTGCGTGCTTGTTCCTTTTTCTTGATTTGGCCAAAATATCATCCACATAGTCTTTGACTATATTATGGATCATATCATGAAAGATTAGGGTCATCTCCCTCTAATAGGTTGCTCCAGCATTCTTTAGCCCAAATGAAATCATGTTCCAGCAATATGTTCCCCATGGACAAGTGAATGTAGTTTTGTGTTGGTCCTCCTTAGTGATCATGATTTTGTTATATCCTAAAAATCCATCCATGAGTGATAACATTTCATATCCTACTATTAATTCAACAATGATGTCAATGTTGGGAAGAGGGAAATCCTCTTTCAAACATTTTTTGTTCAAGTCCCTAAAATTTGTGCATATTTTGATGCCCCTTGTGGGTTTGAAGACTGGTACCAGGTTGGAAACCCACTTAGGATAGTTGATTAGTTAGATAAATCTGATGTCAAGGAGATTTTGTAATTCCAATTTAACCAGTAAGGCAATTTGAGGGTGCATCTTCCGCAACTTCTATTTCACTTGCTTAACTCCAGGATAGACTGCTAAGTGATGGACCACCACTTCAAGATTGAGCCCTGACATATCTATGTATGACCATGCAAAGTTTTCTCTTCTCTCTTTCAAGAATGATGCTAAGTTTTTTTGTTCTTCATCTAACAATGATTTGAAATAAAAGGTTATTTAGGTGCCTCTTCTATTCCTACATTCATTGGGGTAGCCTTCTCTGCTAGTACTGCTAACTTTTCTGGATGCATTACACTAAGGAGATATTGAATCTCTTATCCTTGGGTACCTTAGAGATGTTTTCACCTTCAGATGCATCCTTTCTTTTTACTATTTTATGATCTGAAAGTGCCACAATGTGGTTTTCATTAAAAGATTTGCATGTTATTCTCATTCCATCAATTTTGTGACTAAGGGATTCAATCATCTCCCCATAGTATGACTGTGTGTCTAGATCTATATCAAATCATGCTTTGTGATCCCAACATGGTAAGTTATCATGGAGTCCCATGAATTCTGAGACCACCTCATCATTTTCAAACATATCTAGAATTGGTGATCCTCGTTGGTCCCAGTCAATGATTTGGGGGTATACTAGGCTTAATTCAGTGGTTTGGCCATTTGGGTTGAAAGATGTTATGGATATCATAAAGAGAGATTTATCCTCAAATAGGTCATCAATTTCATGGGGAAATCATCTAAGGTAGTATCGCATGATGTTGGTAACCAAGAGGAAACCTCATCCCATTTAATAGAAGTACCCTTGCCAATAAGGGTAACCTTACTAGTAGTACATCCTAAACCAAGATTCTTTGGATGTCTCTCAAGAAAGATGGGTTCTAGTAAACCATTGCCATTTTATCATAGATTTTCATTATTGTTGTACCCCCATCCCATCATTAGCTGTAAACCCTTATTTTCATATTCCATAGGAAGAATGGGCATGGGTAGGTTATCCTGATAGAGAAATTTAGATACATCTTCCTCATTGACATCCTCTTTGTTCAAGTCCCCCCACTTGGTGAACATGGTAGATGCAACATTTAATGTCTCAACCACTTTGTTGATAGGTGTGGGTTTCCCATGAGATTTATGGGAAAGAGGTGATTCTCCCAACACAAAAGTGTCCTTCTTTAGATTATAATCTCCATAACCATTGTCCTTGATCACTGCTTTGATGTCCGGTATACTTTTCACAATGGGTGTTTTTGTTTCTGAGGTAGATGCAAGGGAAGATGGGTCAACAAATGAGGAGGAGGATGTAGGCCCTTTGTCATTCTTTGGTATTTGGGGGATCTTATAGAACTTGACCTCAAGGTTCTTGCAGTAGTAAAAGGGCTCAGGATCTCCATGGATGGTGACTTCTTTTTCCTCAAAGGGGAACTTGACACATTTGTGGTATGTAGAAGCTACAACTTGCATGACATGAATCCATGGTTGACCAAGCACAATTTTGTAAGGGAGATCAAGATTTAGCACTTGGCATGTAGTCTCAGAAATGATAGGTCCCACTTGGATGGGCAGCTTGACGATTCCTTGGGATAATCGTTCTTGATCACCATAAGCTCTTATGGTTGTACTCTTTATTTTCTCAATAGCATCCTCTGAGTAACCCAATTTTTTGACCAACTGAAGGGTGAAAATATTTAGACCAACACCTCCATCTACTAAGACTCTTTTGACTTTATTCTTATGAACAATGAACTCAATATGTAAAGTGTGATTATGCGATGACTGCATTGGGAGCTCATGTTCTGGGAAGGTGAGAAGATGGGGGGTAGTGATATGCCCTACCATAGCTTAAAATTGTTCAGTATCAATATTTTTAGGAAGAAAAGAAGTGGATAAGGCCTTTTCTAATATCTCCCTATGTGCAGGGGATAATTTCAATAATTCCAGAATAGATATTTGTGCGGGGTTTTTATTGAATTGATCTAGGAGATTATAGTTGCTAGGGTTCAATGTTGAAAATTTGGGTTGTGCCCTAGGTTGAGATGAAGCTCCTTGGATTGTAACCTTTCCATGTCATGTGGTGACTCCACACTCTGTGCTAGGTCCTTTGGTAGTAACCACTATCACAACATTATCACAAAAGGTGACCATATTAGAATATACATGCCCTATGTTAGTGTAATTCTTCCCCTTTCCATCATTTTCCCCCTTGCTATGATCTGACATAGGGGTATTGTATATATTGAGGTCTTGGTTACCTGTTGGTACATCGACAAATAGATCTTCATTGTCAATAAGGTCTTGGATAATGTTTTTAAGCTTCATGCAGTTTGAAATTTTGTGCCCTTTGATTTTGTGAGTCACAAAGATCCTTTTCGTTATGCCAAGGTGGTTTAACTAGAGGTTCTTGGTAGTTTTGAAATTTTGGGAGCGTAATCAAGTTTGACTCTACCAATTTTTGCATGACGGATTCAATGGGTTCCCCCAATGGTGTGTATTTGCATTTTGGGTACTTGTTCCTATTGGGGGTCCTCTTTGTAGGGTGTTAGTGTTGTTGATTTTGTTATTCTATGGTGGTGGGTGGTTTGTTGTGTGTTGGTTGTGTTTTCAATGATATTTGCACCCTATTTAATTTGAAGGTTCAAAAATCTATTGAAACATGGAAACATTCTCGAGTTGTGGGTAACTCATTGTGAGAACGAATCTCCAGAGAAGGCCAATTTCCTCGTTGATAATCACCTACTCTATTGACTTGCATAGAAAAGAGTTAGAGAATGAAACTATAATTGAAATCCTATAACTTAAGATGATTAACCAATATTAAGAATATTTTTACAATAACCCACTCACAACAGCTCTTTAAAACTTAATTCTCACAAACTCACAACACATTTGACTCAAAAGTGATTTGTGAAAATGTTCAAAATAAACATAGGGCACAAACTGAATCAGAATGTAGCTCTTGAAAAACAATCTACAACAACAAGACACAAGAAGGATTCAACAGATTAAATCACAAAACACATTAAATCACTATTGCAAAGCATAAACAATAAGTGAGGAAGGAAATTTTGCTATATCATTGAATGGAGTGAAAATCCTCAAAATATGAGTACAAAGAAGTTTACAAGCTCTCTGAATATGCATAAGAGCAAGAAATCAATATTTGAATCCCTAAGAAATTTTAATTTCTCAGACTTATAGGCCTTAAGTGACTCCAATAGTGCAAAATAGAAAAAATTAGGCCCACTGCTTCTCGAAAAAATAATCCAGTCTGCATTTTCGAGTTCAAGAAAAAGGATTGAAAATATGACTTCAAACAACTCCAAAAAATCACCAAAAGGATGGAAATTTCCCATCTCCAAAGAATCCATCCAGAAAAACCTCAAAAGTAGGAGCAACTAGCTGGAAATTGAAAATGAAAACTTCAGTTTTCCTCCCTTTTCTAGTTTCACCCAGAAAAATCAAATCCAAAGATCTTGGCCACCTTTTATCTGCTTTTATTAAAACTGCTTTAAAATGAGCAAGAAAACAAAGCAATTTATAAAACATTGCTTTATTTCTGCTTTACAAAACTTGCAATTTTAAAATACAAAATAAAGCTCATCTTTATCTCATGATTTTTTGCAACTCAAGATTTTGGAAAAATACTTGCAAAAAATAACAATATTCGATGCTCCTATTACAATTGATTTTTCTCCAAAAAATCATAAAAATATTAGGACAAATATTTACTCAAGGTTCTAAAATTGATTTCTATAAAATCAATAAAAATAAACACCTAAGCACTTAAACATTTTATCTACAAGGCATAGACATTAAATATAAATAAAATATCTTAAGGTATTTTAGGCTTTGATATTCAAACTAATGCCTATCATACGAAACCCTAAACTGACCTAGGCAAATGAAACTAAATTAAAGCCTAAAAGGGATCGACCTAGGCACATGATATTTTGGCCAAGGAAATAAACTTAGGGGTTAATTTATTTCAAACATTTGTAAATATCCCTAAGTCGAATTAGGGTTATGGAAACCCTAATGACAAAACCAAACTTGCTCTATCTTTTCACATTTCATTTTCATCTCCTAGACAAATTGGAAAAGAGGCTCTGCAAGAACCGCCGCCATGGGAGAGCTAGGGTTATGGATTTTGAGCTCAAACTTCACCATCTTTTGATTGATTCTCCTTTGCAAACATTGGTAAGTTGTTTTATATGCATTTTGATGCAAATTTTTGCTCCATTCGATGAAGAAGAAGGGCCTATAGGCCGTAGACATCACTATATTTTGATGCATTTTTTGTGTTTTATTGTGTCGATGCTACCTTCTGTCATTGATTGTGGCCACCATTGGAGTTTGGTTTGAGCTCCTTTGAAGTGCTTTGGCCGCGGGCTTGGGTGAAATCCTTCACAAAAACATTTGTGGTGAGCTCTATTCTTTGCTTCTAAAAGAATTTCCCTCTTAAATAAAGCTTATTCAAGCTTTTATTTATAAAAAAATGTGAAGCTCTATGGGTTTTTGAGTGCTCGACCATTGTGCAGGTCACGACCATGCTTGTATATTCTCTTGTTTCTACAAAAAATGGATTTTCTTGGGCTTGACCCATGATGTAGAAATGATATTGTTGTTAAATGAAAACATTTTTTTAATGCAAGCTCTTCATTTTATGGGTTTTCAAAACCCCTTCTGGTCGCAGCCTGTAGCTTTGTTTTCACCATTTTTTGAAGACATTCCTATTGCTAAGGGATCGAACCCTTGTCGTTTCTCCTTGAACTTGCATTTGACTCAAAACTCTAAATGGGTATTGTGATTTATGAAGGAGAATTTGTCCTTCCCAGACCGTGGGTATGAGAGCATGAACTAGGGTTTCTATGAATTTCCATTTCTCATACTTCTCTGAATATGCACAAGAAACATATTAGTTTCATTTTCTTGGTTTGCAAACCCATCATGGCTGAAACTATTAACTTCATTTATAAGGCTCCAATGTTGGAATGAGCTCAAGCCATGGTTATTTTCTCTTTGTATTTTGCATTTAGAGTTCAATACCCTAAATGTGTATCATCATTTGTGAAAGTAAATTACTCTAAGGCTATGACCTTGAGAGTTCAGTTAGGCACATTTATCATCTGGTTATGAGCTCAAAATACCTTAATCACTGCATTTTGAAGTTTTCAATACAAACCAATGTGGATTCTGGGCATTTTCACTTGTCTCCATTATGAAATTGTAGCATAAACTCATTGTAATTTCAGTGAAAGGCAACCATGATTTCCTTCAATTTGTTTGTTCTCATAATGCAACTTTCTTTCAACTCATAAATTATTTTAAATGGAACAAACTGTTGTCCTCTTTGCACTGGTTTTATTTCTCCTTTCATTGTATCTACTACTTTGCAATCACTTGCCTTTCATTCTTGCTGGAGACAAAATTTCCTCTATACTTTTCATGCTTTTTTGTCTCCTAAACAAAAAAGGTTGACATGAATCTTGATTTAAGCATACAAGACTTTGAGAACCAATACCATGATGAAAGTGTTTTGAAGCTCCTCAAATTGCTTCAGTTGCTATTGATGACTTGTAAACAAGGCATTATGTATGCCTGTTCACTATCAAATTTCATGACATTGCACTTGAGAAATTGACCATTTGTGATTTTCAATTCATTGCACATTGAGACTTGACTGTCCCGAGTGGTCAATTGATTGAATTTCTATGGCACTTGATGTACTCTTTCAGATGCATTTCTCTTTGAGCAACATTTAATTGTTTCTTTTGTGGAAACCCATTTATGGAATGTTGAGGGGCAACATGCTGGGTACCAACCCTTGTGGGAGCCCATTTTACACCACATGCTTTATGATATTCAAAACCGAAAAAAAAATGACTTGTCCTATACTTGCATAGGAAACAAACAATGTTAGATTAAAAACAATAATTACAATGTTTCCTATGGTGTTTCCTCTTGGTATTCTCTTGCACTCATCTTTTGCTCAATTGTTTCAATGCATCATAAGTAGTATCCTACATTATTGTTGATAAATCATGTAGGAAGGTTCATAGTCTGAGCTCTAAAAAACTTTTATAATCACTTGTAGGTTCACTTGGAGCATGGAAGCAAGGAAAGGTGCACCACTCCGAAGGCAACTCGAAGACAACCATCGAGCAATGATGATTGTGTTCCTCCTTACATGTTCTTTTCTTCCTTCTATCATCTGTAGTGTAGCATACTCCTTTTGATTCACTATTTTAGCTATTCCCATGGCTTGTGTGGGACACTTGGTTCTCCTTTTGTCTAATGAATATTAAAACAACATTTGTGAAATAATTGTTCAATTTTATATTTTTTCCTTTTTGTTAACAATGTATGAAACATTATGAATGAATATTAGAATGAAAGCATTTTCTTTTACATTTCAAGCAATAATTAATGTTATAAATAATGAATGGAAAACTGAAACACATTGCACTCAAACAACTAAACACTCAAATGTATGCAATGGTTAAAGAAACAACATAAAAAAGTTGAAACTCTTCACCTTAAAATGAACCTTAATCAACCAGATCTGTCAATTTGAGTTGTGGTGAAAAATTGATAACAGGTTGATTGGTTGGTGTTCTGTTGAGGAGCACTTATGACCACCTTAGCATCAACTACACCATCATTTGTCACATTATCATTCTTAGCCCATATGCGGGGCTTGTCATTTGAACTGGTAGATGGGCGGTTGTCTTTATCAGCTTGTGTGGTTCCCTGTTAGGTCAAGGCTCTCTCAATGTTGAGGGCCCTAGGGATAAGCTCGTCATAAGTGGAAGGATAAATATGATTCAACATTTTCTATGATAATCCCTACTTGTTGCTCTTCAAGAATGGGACACTTGCTCTTACTAACTCTTTGCCTCCATCATTGTAGGAAGTTAGTGAAGGATTCTCCTTTGTTTTGATTGAGAGTGTACAACTCTTCTAATCTTACATCCATGTCTAGGAAAATAGACTAGGCTTGATTTTGTATACAAACATATGTATTTTTATTGAGCCAGTGAGGTCCATTTTTGACAGTATCTCAATTATGTACTATGACACATTTTTTTAGTATATATATGAGATGCATCATTTACGACAATGACTACATGATATGTTATGTGTTGTATGAATATTTATATGTGATATGATGGATCTTTGTGATGTGATTTTATGTTATGCATTCTATGGCTATGTGAGGATTCCTACATATTATAGATTTATGATATATATTTATGTTCATGTATGATGCCATTTATGGATAGATGTATGTATATGATGTTTTTTTATGTTTATATGTATGATGTCATGTATCGATGGATTGATGTATATGATGTTATTTTATTCTTATATGTATGATGTCATGTATGGATGGATGAACATGATCTATGATGTGATTATTATGCGTATATGATCTATATGCAGGATGGTGCTATACGTTCATGACATGTTTATATGATGCTATGTGGATGATGATTATCCATATGACACAATTCCGTCTATATTTTTTGTATTTTTATGCAATATATGACCTAATATGCATATGATGATGTAAATGATGCTCTAACATGATTATGTATGTAGGATGATGAAGCTAATACATTTGTTTTTGTGTGTCATAACATTCCATTGAGATGACTAAACAAAAAAATAGAAGAAATGTTAGTAGGAAGAAAATTTTAGTAAGAAGTGAAGAATAGTTAGATGGATTCGAATGGAATGAATTGTGATTGATGTAGAATTTTGCTGATAGATTTTGAGCTAAATTTGAGTGCATGATTATCATCAAACAACTTTTTATTTTGGTAATGAATAAAAAACACCAAGTTATGACATAGACCAAGGTGTGAAATGTTATCCCTTTACATAAACAAACACATTATAGATAAGGAATTTCATGATGCATACTAGTGACAATAGAACCTTGTCTGAATATGTGAGGAAGTAACGAGAAAGCATGTTAGTCTTGATACAAGAAAACATGAGATGACCTTTAAGTTGCATAGCATGTTTTGATTATGCCAAATGGGACCCCAATCACACACAAGGAACTTAGTTACCCTAGTCATATTTCCAAGATAAACCACAAGTAGAAATCAAAGAGAAAAAGATCATGATCCATCATCACTCCTCTCATCACTTATGGACTTCCTCAAGGTGCATAGTAATATGACCTAAGATAAATCACATAAAAAAGATAAGACTAATGGTGCAGTCATGGTAGGAGGGTCCTCAAAGAGAATAGTCCAAACCATGTAGCACAAGTTACACAATAGAAGCAACACTGAATATGGAGGAAAATGCAGATACAATAATTCTTATTATCAAAAATTTTGATTCCATATAGTTGGCCACATCCGGGCTTACAGATTCAGATCACAGGCCTGATACAACATACATGCTCCTATATGCGAGTGAAAAATCCTAGAGATTGAAATCTATATACATCTTAATCTACTTGATCTTTTTTTTCTTACCTTTATAATGATCCATTACAAGCTTTATATCATATCCGCGAGTCTAGAAATATCTGCATCGGCCAAAGATCATTACAATCTCTGATGAAGAAAATGTAACATGTGCAAGAATAAGTTGGCCTCAAATTTGAAATTCTTCCACAGTAGATGCATATGCTAAAGTGTGGACCTAAAATTAAGGTTGGGGACACTCCACTGAACAAATTGAGATATACTGTGAGGATCCATAAGTCATGAGAAAGATATGCGATCGATCAAACTAGTCGTTAGGGTTTGAAATTATTCTGAGGCCAGTTCCAAAATTGTCACTCACTCCAAAAGTGATAACTTGTCGGAAAAAGATCCAATCGAGCTGAAAACTTGGAATACGGAAATTGAGATATACCGTGAGGATCCACAAGTCATGAGAAAGATACACAATCGATCAAACTAGCCATTGGGGTTTCAAATTATTCTGAGGCCAGTTCCAAAACTGTCACTCACTCCAGAAGCGATAACTTGTCAAAAAAAGATCCAATCGAGCTGAAAACTTGAAAAACTAATAACATGTCCATGATGAAACCATAGATCCATGAGGTCTAGTGAGAAAACATGAAGAAACACTAGATCTACCAACTTGAACTAGAACAAGAACAAAACTGAATGAAAATATTTTTGGTTGATGCAAGATTGCCAGGAACCAAGGATGCTCCTGCATCAGACATCTAGGGTTATTGAAAAGTGAGTCCCTCACATTTTGGGGGCTAAAGGAAAACCAATACGGTCTCCTTAGCCTGAGAAATCCAAGAAGAATCTTCCATTGGTCTACCCTTTCACTTCATAATATATTATTTGTACTATCTTCCATGAGTCTTTCTCCCATCTTTGACATCCAAAATCTCTTCTATCCCATTTGATTATTGTTTAGGAAGCCATTCTTCCAATTTTTCTTTATTGTCTTCATTGGATTTTGCTTCATGGTGCTGATGTAAATCTGCAGTGTTGAATATAGGTGATATACCCATGTCATCTGGTAACTCTACTTCATATGCATTTCTTGAATCAAACTTCCTCATCTTGAGCTTATTGTATGTGCCAACTGGAAATATTTCCTTCCTCAAATACATCATTTCATCTCCAAATTTGAGTTCCTCATGTCTCCTCTTTTCATATGCTCGTTCCTTATACTTTCGGTTCATATCTTCTAACTGTTGCTTCACCTGAGTATGCACTTTCTTCATATGTTTTGTAAATTCCTCTGCTTTTGAACTCCTTTTCTCTTCTTTACTAGTGTCTCACAATTCTGATATACCTCTAGGATGAACTCCAGTAGCAATCTCAAAAGGTGTCTTTCTTGTACTCCTATTCACTGAATTATTGTAGACAAACTCTACTTGAGCAAGGACTAAATCCCAATTTCCGGTCTTCTCTCCAACCAAGCATCTCAAAAAATTTCCCAAAATCCTGTTCACTACCTTTGTTTGTCCATCTATTTGTGGATGAAAAGTAGAACTGAACTTCAAATCTATCTTCAACTTCTTCCAAAGTGTTCTCCAAAAGTAACCAACAAACTTTGTATCTCTGTCTAAAACAATAATCCTAGGTAATCCATGCAATTTGACCACTTCTTTGAAAAACAAGTCTGCTATATGTACTACATCCATTTTCTTCTTACAAGGTATGAAATGTGCCATCTTGGAAAATTTATCCACCACCACACATACATAATCATTTCCTCTCCATGTATTCGGTAAACCAAGTATGAAATCCATGCTGATATCCTCCCAAGGTCTTTCTCGAACTGTCAAAGGTTTATACAATCCAACATTCTGTCTACTTCCTTTTGCAACTTGACAAACTCTACAACTCTGCACAAATTTCCTAACATCCTTATGAATCGAAGGCCAAAATTAATTCTCACTTACCAATGCCACTATTTTATGAATTCCAAACTGTCCTGCCAATCCTCCACTATGTTTCTCTTTCACCAAGTTATCCCTCATTGAACTCTGGGGTATACACACATGATTTCCTTTGAACAACATATACTCCTAAATGAAATAATCCAACCACTGACTCCTATCCTTCAAAACTAGTTGTTTACAAGCTCTCCAAGGTTCTACAAAATTTGGGTCTTCCTCATACAAGTTCTTCAATTCATAAAATCCTAATACCTCCACTCTCATTCCTGCCAATAAATTCCTTCTCCTACTCAAAGCATCAACAAATCTATTTGAATTTCCACTCCTATGTTTCAAAACAAAATTATAACTCTGTAAGAATTCCATCCATCTCATGTGTTTCCGATTCAACTTACCCTGACTGTTCAAATATTGCAATGCTCGATGATCGATATACAACAAAAAATCCTTAGAAAATAAGTAATGTCTCCAATTCTTCAAGGCTTGAACTATGTCATAGAACTCCTAATCATACATTGGATATATTTTTCCTTCATCATTCAACTTCTCACTAAAATAAGCTATTGGTCTTCCTTCTTGACTTAACACTGCTCCAATTGCATTTCCACTTGCATCACAGTCTACTTGAAAGAACTTACTAAAGTATGGTAAAGCCAACACAAGCTATGTTGGATTTTTGCCTTAGCTTTCTGGCTTGTTTCTCCCTCAGCCTTGGTGTTTCCTTCATGTTCTGGCCTTTACCGCGATGGTCTGGCTTAGTGTTGGCGATGTTTGTCTAGCAGTTACCACCTTACCGCGTGCGGTGAGTTCACTCACCGTGGTAATGTGGTAAGGCCGCTAGTAGCCTGGCTCGGTGATTACTGCCATACCACAGGTGATGGGTCCTCTCACCGTGGTAGCGTGATGAGACCGCTTGTAGTTGGGTCCAGTGGTTACCTCCATACCGTGGTTAGTACTTTGGGTGACCGCGGTGGCCACGGTATGACCACTAGCGGTCAACGTTGGTGGTTACCGCCCTACCGCGGTCAGTGCTTTGGGTGACCGCGATGGCCGTAGTAAGACCGTTGTCAGTTTGTTGGGTGGTTACCGCCATACCGCGACGCAAAGCCAACAGGGCTGCGGTAGCACGGTGGGGTTGGCGGTCAATGCAGGCGGTTACCGCCATACCGCTAGGCAAAGTCAATAGGGCTGCGGTAGCGCAGTGTGAAGAAGAGACGAGGCTCGGTGATGTCGTCGGTGAGCTCAGATGAGCTCACCACTATAGCGCGAGGTGGATCAGCTGAGGCAGCAGTAGCACGGTAGATGGCGGGGTGAGCTTGGGAGAGCTCACCGCAATACTGCGGTAGGTAATGTTATGCTCGATGACAATGTGGTTTGTGCTTGGTTGAGCTCGGAGCTCAATTGACTGAGTTGGACCATTTCTGTCAGTGCAACCAGTGAATGGATGGTGGACACGTGGCTCAACTCAGTAGGTTGTTTGGCTAAAGGCCAATAGTAGTTATTGTTGCTGACTTAGGGTGGTGAACAGGAACTCATTTATGGCATGGAGTTATTGCCTGGGTGGCTCGAGGAGATCTGTGTAGATCGGATGCGTGCCTAGTTGTTCGATGCTTGGACCTGAGGGTCAACGATTGGTTGGGACATTGAATACGATGTATGGCTCGATCAGGGTGATATACATTAATATATGAAAAACCAAAAGGTGATGGTGACATGAGAGTCATTGACAGAGAGAGATGTGGAGTGGGTTCGAGTAGTATGCTAAGGCATGGAAAGTGAGAACACTTGGGTTCTTGGATCTGAACGATGTGAACCTGCTATGAGACATTGTGGCTGTGCTGGTCAAGAGGATGGTTGTGATAGTCTGTTATGAGGAGCTGAAGGGAATCTATGTAGAAATGACATATGGATGTCATTGGATCTACATGAAGGTTTTGGTTTTGTTGCCTACCTATATTCTCCTATTGGACAATATGTAACACTCCTAGAAGAGCATAGCTCTGTATATTTTTTATTGTAATCCTTTTACTGAATAATATAATCTAAGCTGAGTGTTTTGGAGGGTGGGTTTTTTTACCCGAAAGGGTTTTCCCCACATATATCTGTGTGTCAATATTGCTTTGTCTTTCATGGTTAGTTGTTTATGTTGAATCTATTTTTGTTTGCATCCACTTCTCTCAGAGGATCAATGGGGGATCAACTGTGCCTGTTTCCACTTTATGGTATGGTTGATTGTGTCTTGGTTGTGATTTTGAATTGAAATCACTAAGGAACTGATGTCTTAGATTCCTATCTTGATGACAAAACCGAATCCGTATCCCCAACAAGTGGTATCAGAGCTAGTAGTTTGTTGCTCATGATACCAACAAGTAGTTTCAGAGCATGTTTAAAGGAGGTCGTGGCTTGATGATACCGACCAGTGGTATCAAAGTCTTCTCCTAGTTGTTGAAGTTCTGATTATTTCTCCTGTGAATATTTCTTAGCCTAGCAAGCTTGAGGAATTCTAGAGAAATCATTTGGTGATTGATCCTTCGATGAGTGGAAGTGTGTGCTTCATTAATTCAACACACAGTTTTGAAAGACATTGGAGATGACTGGAGTTGGTCATGTTGTGGTAACATGGTTTGAGGCTCCTGGCTTGTAGCAAAGTTCCTGATGCAAAGGGTGTGAGATGTTTTCATGGATGAGTTACAACGAAGTGTGGTGTTCATACTGGGTGTCCATGTGAGAGGATCCTTGGCAGTATGGGCTTGCTTGTGTTGTTGTTTTGACCATGGAATTGGTGTGCTTGTGCTAGGTGTTCTGACTTAGCACTGAAGGTTTTTTCTCTGGTGTCCTGATTGCATGGTGGCTATGAAGTGACCTTGGTGGTCTGCAACTTCTGGATAGCCTGGCTCTTTCGTTTGCTTATGCATGACTGCGGCATTGGAACTGGTCTGAAATGGACCTGTTGTTCCTGTGTGCCTATGTCTTGCACTCACATGGTTCAGATTCATGTTGTTTAGCTCTGAAGTTTTTGTGTAGATTTTCCTAAAATTCTATGACGCATATTCATGTTTCTGGTTAACTATGATGGTTGTGTACAGACTCTTGAGTCGTCCAGATGAGCAGTGAATATGGAGGTGCATGGGTGTTTTATAAACACTGTGGTTTTGCAGATTTTACACGGTCAAGAGAAAACTTGCGTTGTGTGGAGCTGCTGTCTACTATTTTCCAGATCCTGGTTTGGGGTATGATTGGATGAGATAGTTGCAACTCGACATGTCTTAGAGGAGGTGTGGTGTCTTCTCTACATGAGAATGTTGGTATGTGTTCTTTCATTCAACATTTCTTGTGGTGGTGCTTTATGATTGATTGGACTATGGTGCTTGTGTTGTGGACGTATTTGGCAAGTCAGATCTGTTGTTGATCTGGTGTTTGAGTCATGGTTGCCTACATGGCTATTCTTTTTTTGAGATCTCAGTTTTGCAGTTTGCCAGTATGATAATAGATTTACAGGGTTGTCCTTTGAAGTGGATCTTTGAGTTGTGTGGCCAATAGATTAGCTACCTATTGACTGTTGTGAGACAACTCAGGAGTGGATTGTCTATATCCATGTGATTGCTTTTGTGATATTGCAGATCTATTAGTTGACCTTGTCTGTGGTCATTTGTGCATTGGCGTAGTTGTTTTGAGATGAGAGGATGGATGGCATTAGCGTACCTAAATAGTCAATGATGGGAACCTATAGCATGTGGGTCACGATGTCACAAAGATCTTATTACACTGGTTAGTGTAAGCTTTTGACAGTGATGGTGTGGTCAGTCATGGTACTTGGAAAACTCAGTGTCATGTTGCAGTGGGAGCTTTAGCGATGACTAGTGTCCTTCTTTGGTGTTGTCATTGTTGTGTTCTTTTGCATCTGCATGGTCACTATTTGAAGGTGTGCAACTTCTTGGTGCCATGGAAGACATTGTTAGTTTTGGCTGAGTTGTTGGTGGTGCTTGACAGGTGATGTTGGTTTTGGTTTAGAGTTTTTTGCTTTATGTCATGGTTACTCTTTCTTAGAGTTTTTGCATTTTGCTTTGCTCTTGAGACCATAGCTTGTTCACTTGAAGCATGGTATCTCTGAAGGGGGATGTGTAGATCATGGTGTCATGATAAGTTTTTGAAGCTTTGACAGTGGTCTAGGGATTCTCTATGTTTTGAGTGCATTGGTCATATGCTGGAGAATGTCATGTTTATTGCAGTGATGCATTTTGGAGTTAGCATGAGATGACAGGTGTTGGTGCTCATGGATGCATGGAGAATAAGGTGAGGTTGGAATTCCTATGGGAATGTTTCTATTACAGCTAAAAGTTTGAGATGCTTGCACCTTGGTTGAATGTGAGTTCAACAGAGATCATGAAGGAGAATGCTCTTAGGTAAGTCAAGGTGACTTGTATATCTTGGATGAGCATGTTTTCTTTTCTCCTTGGTCTACTCGACAATGTTTCCTATGAAAGGTATTTTTCCATTATACTTTTTAGGTGTGTTATGCTTTATCTTTCATTGGTATGAATCTTGAGTTGCTCTTTTAAGATTCTAGAGGATTCATAATGGAAGATGGATAGCATTGTGTATCTCCTTGGGCTTTTAAGGATTGACAGGAGATGGTGTATGGGTTAGTCTGATCTTCTTGATGCTTACATCCATGGTGTTGTTGGGTGTTGTTAAGGCTTTCCCTTTGGGATGTGAAGAAGATCATACTTGACATAGCTGGCATATTGAAATGTATGTAGGAGGATGCTACATGTTTTGATTTGGTGTTTCTCTCTAATTTGGTCTTGTTCTTCTTGTTTGTTTCATATGACTTTAGATGTTTGTGGGGCTGTGATGGTCACTTTTTTCTGTGGTCATGTGTTTGTCACTCAGGTGATGACACGAGGGGGTCTTCCTTCTTCAGTCAGATATAGAACCTTGGAAGAATAGTGGATGATTGATGAGAGAAAATTTTCTTGCAACACGAGGTTGTAGGTGTGTAGATCAGTGTGGATGTTCCTTGTAACTACATGGTTACTTCTTCATTATGCATGGTTTGGTGGACTTGGTATACTTGGATCATTTGTGATGGTGTTTTGTTTGCACTCATCTGGATAGTGCCCTTTTAGTGGGAGTACCTGGATGTGTTTGGTCTATGATTGGTTGACACAGGGTGCTTGTTTTCTACTAAGATGGGTGGTTTTATGTGATGGCATGAGTCTACTGCTGGTTTTCATACCTTTGAGGTATGGGTGGTTGGATGTTTCAGCACGAGTTGTGGGTGTTCATTTTCAGTCGCGTGGGTTTGATTAGTTGGATGGAGGGCAGCTAGTTTGTGGTTGCTGTTCTAGTTGATGGTTTCTTGTTCTGGAGAATCGTTTTATGTGTTCGTGTGGTGCCTTGTTATTTGCTACTATTTTTCCTTTACTATTTGGAAGTTCAGATGTTTGTGTTCTTGAGACTGGTGCTTTTTCACCTTGGCGTGTTCTTGTGTTTGGAGCTATTGCCTGAGATGGTGGACATCTCTCTGATGTCATTATAGAGGTCTTGGTTGGAGCATGAGAGCATTGGTTTGGTCCTTGTTTGGGTGTTTGAAGGATGCCTGAAAGCCTGCGACAAGTGGGAGATTGTTGGTTTTTTTCCTTAGCTTTCTGGCTTGTTTCTCCCTCAGCCTTGGCATTTCCTTCATGTTTTGGCCTTTACCACATTGGTTTGGTTTGGTCTTAGCGGTGTCTATCTGGCGGTTACCACCAGCGGCCTGGCTCAGCGGTTACCGCCATACTGTAGGTGGTGGGTCCTCTCATTGCTATAGTGTGGTGAGACCGCTTGCGGCCAGGTCTGACTGTTACCACCATACTGTGGTCGGTACTTTGGGTGATCGTAGTGGCCGCAGTATGATCACTGGCAGTCAACACTAGCGGTTACTGCCCTACCACAGTCAGTGCTTTGGGTGACCGTAGTGGCCATGGTAAGACCGTTGTCAGTCTGCAGGGCGGTTATTGCCATACTGCGAGGTAAAGTCAATAGGGCTATGATAGCGCGGTGTGAAGCAAAGACGTGGCTTGGTGATGTCATCGGTGAGCTCGGATGAGCTCATCGCTATATTGTGAGGTAGATTGGATGAGGCAATGGTAGCGTGGTAGATGTCAGGGTGAGCTCGGGAGAGCTCACCGCCATACCGTGACAGGTAATGTTATGCTCGGCGGTAATGCGGTTTGTGCTCGGTTGAGCTCGGAGCTCAGTTGACCGAGTTGGACTATTTCTGTTAGTGCGACCAGTGAATGGATGGTGGACACGTGACTCAGCTTAGCAGGTTGTTTTGCTAAAGGCCAATAGCAATTATTGCTGCTGACTCAGGGTGGTGAACAAGAACTCATTTAAGGCATGGAGTTATTGCCTGGGTGGCTCGAGGAGATCTGTGTAGATTGGATGTGTGCTTGGTTGTTCGATGCTTGGACCTGAGGGTCAATGATTGGTTGGGACATTGAATGTGATGTATGGCTTGGTTAGGGAGATATACATTAATATATGAAAAACCAAAAGGTGATGGTGACATGAGAGTTGTTGACAAAGAGAGACGTGGAGTGGGTTTGAGCAGTATGCTAAGGTATGGAAACTAAGAACACTCAGTCTCTTGGATTTGAACTATGTGAACCTATTGTGAGACCTTGTGGTTGTGCTAGTTGAGAGGCTGGCTATGACAGTTTGTTATGAGGAGCTGAAGGGAATCTATGTAGAAATGACATAAAGATTTCATTGGATCTACATGAAGGTTTTGGTTTTGTTGCCTGCCTATATTCTCCTATTGGACAAGATGTAACACTCCTAGAAGAGCATAGCTCTGTATATTTTGTATTGTAATCCTTTTATTGAATAATACAATCTGAGTTGAGTGTTTTGGAGGGTGGGGTTTTTTACCTGAAAGGGTTTTCCCCACGTATATATGTGTGTCAATATTGCTTTGTCTTTCATGGTTAGCTGTTTATGTTGTATCTGGTTTTTTTGCATCCACTTCTCTCAAAGGATCGATGGGGGATCAACTGTGCTTGTTTCCACTTTATGGCATGGTTGATTGTGTCTTGGTTGTGATTTTGAATTGAAATCACTAAGGCATTGATGTCTTAGATGCCTATCTTGATGACAAAACCGAATCCGTATCCCCAATAGGCTACTCAGTCACCTTCTATTTCAACAACTCAAAAATTTTGTTTGCTCCATATTTCCATCTAAAATCGTTCCTTTCTCCTCTCATTATTTTTTTCATAGGACTGCAAATAGAACTGAAATTCCTAATGAACTTTCGGTAGAAACTAGACAATCCATGAAATGATCATACTTCTCCAATAATTTCAGGTGTAGGCCATTCAAAAATAGCTCTTACCTTCTCAGGATCCATCTTCAATCCATCTACTGATATCACAAATCCCAGATATACCAACTCTTCTTTCATGAAACTACACTTCTTAATGTTTATCAACAATTTTTCTTCCCTTAACCTCTGCAAATATTTTCTTATATGCAACAAATGTTCTTCTCTAGTCTTACTGAAAATCAAGATGTCATCCAAATAGATAATTACAAATTTACCCAAGAATCTCTTCAATACCTCATTTATCAACCTCATGAAAGTACTAGGTGCATTTGTTCGTCCAAAAGGCATCACCAACCACTCATACAATCCTTCATTTATCTTGAATATTGTCTTCCATTCATCCCCTTCTCTAATTCGGATCTAGTGATATCCAATCTTCAAATCTATCTTTGTAAAGTACTTAGCTCCACTCAAACAATCCATAATGTCATCCATCTAGGGAAAATGAAATTTATACTTCACTGTGATCTTGTTTATGGCTCTAGAGTCTATACACATCCTCCATTCTCCATCCTTCTTAGGTGCTAGCACATCAGGTACTGCACAAGGACTTAAGCTTTCTCTGATCAAAACTTTTCTCAACAACTCTTGCACTTTTCTATTCAATTCTTCATTTTCTTCCGGTGTCATCCGGTGTGCTTCTTTATTAGGAAAACTAGCTCTAGGAATCAGATCCATGCAATGACTAATACTCCTCACAGGTGGCAATCCATCAGGTACATTATCTGAAATGATAGCTTCATATTCTGCCAACAACTCCCTTATCTCCTCAGGTTGTCCTTCTACATGCTTCCAGTCTTCAACCTTCTTAGGCACCAAGGCATAGCACATGTTCTCATGTCTCAGTCCATCCAGAAATCTCCTTCCATCAACCAAACAAATTATAGCATTCATGCAAATCTCAGCCTTAGGAACATCCTCCAATGGTAAAAAAGTCTTCTTCATCCCATTTGCAACAATGGTATATATGTTCTTCTTTCCATCAAGAATAGTCTGTATATCATACTGCCATGGCCTTCCCAACATAACATGACATACATCCATAGGCATGATATCACACAAAACTTAATCATGGTAATTTCCTATCTTCAATTTCACCAAACATTGTTCACTTACCCGTATCTTATGCTCATCTTGAATCCAAGCTATTTTGATAGGGCTTAGGGTGTTTCAACCTTTCCAACTTCAATTTGGTCACCATTTCTTCAAAAATCAGGTTCTCAAAACTCCCACTGTCAACAATCACTTTACAACATTTGTCAGCTACCTTGCATCTGGTCCGAAACAAATTCTTTCTCTGCAACGGTTCCTTCTCCAATTTAGTTTGACATAATACTCTCCTATTCACCAACACTTCTCCTTCTTCTGGTTGATTAGATGATCCAGCATGATCCTCCTCAATAAAGGTTGTTCTTCTATTGTTCTCAGTCTTTCTACTTGTTTCTCCCTGTTTACATTCAAAGTCTCTATGTCCTTCTCCACCACATTTAAAACAAGTTCCCCTGAATACTCTTTTCTCCTATCCTCTATCATATTTTCTATATCCTTCATTTTGATAACCACCATATCCTCCTCTTTGGTAAGAGTTTCCATCATCTCTTCGGTATGAATTCTCATTCTTACTGACCTCCTTATCCTTGTTCTGATATGAAAAACATTCTCTTCCTCCTCCAGTAAAAATTCTTCCTCTGTTAAATCTTCCACCTCTTCCTCTCTGTCTCTGCTCATGTCTTTTATTTAGCTTCTCTTCTACTTTTAGGGCACATTGATATTCCTCTTCCACACTCAACAACTTAATTAAACTAATTTCATCTTGTATGGACGACCTCAATCCATTCATATATCTGGCTACTTGCTTAATCTCATCTTCTGAATGTCTAGATCTAATATTCAACTTGTAGAACTCCTCAGTATACTTTATCACACTTGATTCCTTCTGCTTTAGATTTTGCAACTTCTTGGAAAAACTGATATGATAATCTGCAGGCATAAAAAATTTCTTCAACTTATTCACCATCCGATCCCATGATTTTATCTTCTCCTTTCCTCTTCTTTGCCTATTTGTCTACAAATGTTCCCACCAAAGGGATGCATTTCCTCTCAAATTTTAACAAGAAAACTTCACCTTTTTATCTTTAGTGGTACCTTCAAAATCAAAATACTTTTCCATCTCTGTTATCCAATCTAGCAATTCATCTGAGTGCAACTTACCATTATAATCTGGTGGATTGAAATGGGGTTTATTATTCACTCTAGTTAGGGCTCTTATGAACCTCTCTTCTCCTTGATCAAGGCCAGGTTGATTTCCTCTTTCTTCTTCTTGTTCTTCTACTTCTTCATCACTCACATCATCAATTGGTTGACCTCTTCTCTGGACCATTTCAACCGCTTCTGATTTGGCAACAATTCCTCTCAATATTTCCATTACAACTTGGTCTGTATTTAGACACGCTCCATTTCATCTTCCAATTCTTCTTCTCGCCATCTTCGCACAAGCCCTCTGTAGCTGCAAGTCGAATCCTCAATCTGCCACCCTAAAAAAAATCTTCAATAGGACTTCACAAACTTTGATGATCTCGCAAGGAACGAATCCACTCTGATACCAGTTTGGTGCAGTCACAGTAGGAAGGTCCACAAAGAGAATAGTCCAAACCATGCAACAAGAGTTACATAACAAAAGCAACACCAAATATGGAGGAAAATGCAGATATAATCATTCTTATTATCAGTTTTTTTTATTACATATAGTCGGCCACATTCGGGCTTACTAATTTGGCTCACAGGCCTGATACAGCATACATGCTCCTATATGCGAGAGAAATCCTACAGATCAGAATCTATATACATCTTAATATACTTTATCTTTGTTTTCCTACCTTTATAATGATCCATTACAATCTTTATATCATATCCATGAGTCTAGAAACATCCGTGTCGGCCAAAGATCATTACAATCTCCGATGAAGAAAATGTAATGTGTGCAAGAATAGGTCAACCTCAAATTTGAAATTCTTCCACGGTAGATGCATATGCTGAAGTTTGGACCTAAAATTAAGGTCAGGGACACTCCATAGAACAAATTGAAACATACTGTGAGGATATACAAGTCATGAGAAAGATCCGCGATTGATCAAACTAGTCGTTAGGGTTTGAAATTATTCAGGGGCTAGTTCCAAATCTGTCACTCACTTCAGAAGCGATAACTTGCCGAAAAAAGATCCAATCGAGCTAGAAAATTGGAATAAGGAAATTGAACATGTCCATGATGAAACCATAGATTCATGAGGTCTAGTGAGCAAACATGAAGAAACACTGGATCTACCAACTTGAACCAGAACAAGAACAAAAGTGAATGAAAATATTTTTGGTTGATGCAAGATTGCCAAGAACCAAGGATGCTCCCGCATCAACTAACTAGACTAGTCAACAACCATTTAGATATTCTTACCAATCAATGAGTATTTGTTTATAGGATTCTAAGGATAGTGTCTAGTTTCAAGAAATGAATCATCTTGTATAAGATATCAATTATGGTTTTGATGATGCAATATACTGTATAAGATAGATGATAGGATTATGTCTGGTTTTAGGAATGAGACACCTCATATAAGATGGTTGGTCTATTTTTGAGGGTGTAATATCCTATACAAGAAAATGGATGGGATATATGTCTGGTTTTAGGAATAAGACATCTTGTATAAGAATCCTTGTTTGGTTTTGAGGATGTAACAACCTATATAAGATAGTTGATGGGATTCATGTATGGTTTCAAGAATGAGACATCTCGTATAAGACAACTGGTCTAGTTTTGAGGATGTAAAAACTTGTATACAACAAATAATACTTGATATGTGTAAATGATGTTGATAGATACTCATGATTAGGAAATTGATCAGATTAGAGACTAGCTGGATAGTTTATCTGTTTTTTCATGATTTGTTAAGCTCAGTTCTCTATAGAATATCCTGTTTGTGTTTAATCAAAGTGTCAACCTTAGCAAGGGACATTTAATTATGAGGTGTGGTTTGTGTTAGACTAAATTTTTATTATGATGGACCCTAAAGGAGAGATTTGGGCCTAAGGGGCTCATCAATGATGGTCTTTCCTACGTACACAGGCAAAGGCAACGTAGTTCAATTGACCTTGACAAGTGATAATTTATTTTGGAATATAGATTATGATGGGTGGAAAACTTATTATGATGAACCCTATAGGACTAACCTAGGCCTTAGGGGCTCATCAATGATGGCCTTATCTATGTATAGGTAATGTAGTTCAATTATTTAGATTGAAATTAGCACATTCTTAATGGCCAATGTTGTTTTTGATGTTTTGACATTTTATGACTATTTTTTGAATATTTGAATTTTTTTGTATGTTCAAGAATACTTGGATGTTTTTGGATTTTCAAGAATATTTTGATGTATAAAATTTGCAAACAGTTAATCTAGAATTTGTGCTCACTATATTTTGATGTTTTTGTATTTTTGGGAATATTTGGATGTTTTTTATATTTTCTTGTGATAATGTCCTATGATACCATGTCTAAGATCCCATGTGAAAATATAGGTCGAGGGTTTTGCCCTTAATCAGGTATAGGACCAATTATTATGGATGAAATTGGATGGGAAAACTTTACTATGGATTGGTATGGAAAGTGATATACGCTAAATGTCAGCTATTCTTAGGCCATGAGAAGGGTGAAAAAGCTCTATTATGGGTAGACAAGAAAGTGTGATTTTATTATGAAAGAGCCCAAGCTCGGGTTATTATGGGTGGAGTGTAAAATCAGATAGAATGATGATAGATGATAGAGAAAATACTGACTACACGAGGAGCCTATTTTCCAGGTTTTCTCCATGGTAGTTATCCAAAGTGCCATCGAAGTTTTTTTCACTATTGGATGGATTATTTTTCTTTGTTATTTTTTTGATGTTACACAAGATGCTTGTTTGCTAGGTTTTCATTAGGGTGGCAATTTTTTATTTATTTTTTATTTTTATAATTTTTTGATTTTCCTAGATTCTCTTAAGGTCAAATATAGTACTTATGAAGGTGCATGCTATTTACAGGCTTTGTTAGTGGTTTTCCTTCAAGAGTAGAAAGTTGGTATGCATTGAATCCATATGTTGCAGTAATGATGTAAGGACCCAACCAATTAGGCTCAAATTTCCTAGGCTTTTCTCTATCTAGACAATTCTTTAGATTCTCTTTTAAGTCTAGGTCACCAATGTCAAAGTGTCAAAATAAGACTCTTTTGTTATAGTTGCAACAAAATAAATTTTGATAAGCTTGTAAATGGACTAATGTAGTTTTTTATCTCTCAGTATAGCTCATACAATTTGGATTTTTGGTAATCTTCATCATCAATGAACTGCTACATGGATACTCTCAAGGATGATAACTCGACCTTGATGGGAAGAATGTATTTGGATTCAAAGATGAAGTAATATGGAGTGGATTTGATGGGGGTGTAGATGCTTGTTTAATAAGCCCATAAGGTTGGGTTGAGTTGGATGTGCCAGTCATGACCAACATCATTGATAGTCTTCTTTGGGATTTTGATAATGGTTTTGTTAGATGCGTCTGCTTGACCGTTACCCTAGGGGTAATAGGGAGTGGAAAAGTGGTGATAGATGTGGAATTTCTCACATAGTTCATGGAAATTTTGATTTTTAAAAGGATGACCACTATCTGTAATGATGGATTAGGGAACACCATACAAGAATATGATATAATTAAGGATGAACTTGGATATTTTCTTATTAATGATGTAGGTCATTAAGATGGCTTTGATCCAATTTGTGAAATATTTGATTATAGTGAATGAATTTATGGCCGTTTTTGGAAGTAGGATGAATCTTTCCCACAAGGTGATTCCCCATTGAGAGAAAGGCCAAGGTGATGTAACTGGATGAAGTTCCTATGCAGGTGCATGAACGGGATCTCTATGTATCTGACATTATCAATATTTCTTAATAAAGTGATATGTGTCATGTTACATAGTAGGCCAATAGTATCCTATTCGAATGAGCTTCTTAGCCAAGATAGGACCATCAGAGTGAGCCCCACATATACCATTGTGTAAATCTGTTTGCACTTCGTTAGAGTCGAGTCATCTAAGGAGGGAATTATCTAGGCTACATCGATTTAAGGTATCTTTGATGCTGACATAATTAGAGGCTTATCAGATAAAGGTCTTACATTATTAGAAGACAAGTTTAGGGGAAGGATTTGGTCATGTAGGTAGTTATAAATTTATTTATACCATGGGGAATCAAGACCAACATTTTTTCACATGAGCTCAGACTCAGGGATATCAAACATAGGGATCAAAAAAATTTCCACCAAGAACTTGTATTGAGGTGAATTATTAGGTATTACCAAGAGATATCCTATGGTATCCATTGCATCTATGGCTTTGTTTTGAATTCTAGGAATCTTCTCAAATATAATGACATTAAAGTATTTCTTGAAACTATCGACCATGTTTTTGTAAGGCATAATATTTTCATCTTTTGTGTCATAATTATCGTTAACTTATTAGACCACTAATTGAGAACCACCATAGATATGAAGATTGTTGATTTTCAATTTGATAGCCATGTGGAGTCTTGTGAGTAGTGATTCATATTCAACCATGTTATTGGTACACAAAAATGCTATCCTATATGAATTTGGTATTCTGTCTTCTTGTGATGTCATAAAAATGATTCCATCCCCAAAACCATGGTGTATATAATATCAATCAAAATATAGCTTCCATGTGGTAGGACTCTCTAATGTGAAAATTCATTCATCTAGAAAGCCAGATACCAAAGGATGATCTATTGTAGTAGGGATGTCTACTAGTTGATCAGCTATCACTTGTCCTTTTAAGGCTTTTCAATTAACATACTCAATGTAAAACTCACTCAAGATCATTACCCATTTCGACAGTTTACCTATGAGGGTTTCTTTATTGAGTAGATATTTTAAAGGAGCTAACTTTTCTACAAGATTTTTTGATGATTTAGCATATAGTGTCTAAGATTTGGAGTGGTAAAGATAAATGCAAGACATGTGTGTTTAATGGGTGAGTAATTAAGTTCATATCCTACAAGTCTATGACTGATGTAGTATATGGATCTTTCCATTCCATCTTCATCATTTTATGCTAAAAGGGCCCCCAATACTGATGATGTGGTTGATATGTAACAATAATGGTTTGTGGTCAATAGGAGGCATCAGGACCAGTGGTGATAATAGATAATATGTGATTTGTTGAAATACTTCTTGAAACCGATCCGTCCATATAAATGGCACCATTTTGTAGAGTAAGTGATAAAATGGATGCAATTTATTGGTCAACTGAGTGATGAATTTTCAAATTGATTGTAGTTTTCCTTGGAGACTACATAACTAAGTTAGATTCATTTGTAGATGCATGTCTATAATAGCCTTTAATTTTGATGGGTAAAACTCAATACCTCTATTAGACATAATATATCCAAGGAGCTTCCCAAAGATCACCCTAAAGACACACATTTTTAGATTTAGTCTTACTTTTTATTCCTCCAATCTTGTGAAGATTTTGTCTAGCACATTAATGACTATCGCTTGAGATAGATTTATCTAGGAAGTCTTTGATATAGTCCTCCATGAGTGTGTGTATCATGTCATGAAAAATTATAGTCATATCCCTTTGATATGTTGATCCAAAAATTTCAAGGCTGCAGAGCATGAAATTCCAACAGTAAGTACCATAAGGAAAAGTAAAAGCCATTTTGTGTTGGTCCTTAGTAGCAATCCTTATTTGATTATAGCTTGAAAATTCATCCATGAGTGATAATATCTCACCGTGAGGTCTACTATGATGTCAATATTTGGCAATGGGAAATCATCTTTGGGACAAGCTTTATTTAGATCTCTAAAGTCCATGTAATTTCTAATCCCTCTAGTTGGCTTAGTTATAGATGCAAGATTTGAAATCCATTATGCATAATCTATAGATCAGATGAAACCAATGTCCAATAATTTCTCCAGCTCAACTTTTACTAAGAGTGTGATCTGGGGATGCATTTTTCTCAACTTTTATTTGACTATTTAATATTTAGAAATAGTGGAAAATGATGCAAGACTAGCTTAGGATCCAACCCAAGCATGTTGACATATGACCAAATGAAATTGATTTGTCTCTTAGAAAAGAATTTAATGAATTTTGGTTTCTCAATCTTGATCAATGATACTGCAAAGTGTATGATTCTACGATTATCGATAGTATTGATGTCAAATTCCTCTAATTTCTCTATTATTAATGGTGATCTCTCTTGACTCACGAGTAGTACATAAAATCCTCCATCCTTGTGCACCTTAGAGAGGCTTTCATCCTCGGATACATCCTTTGTTTTTAATTTTTCATAGTCTAGAGACATCTTTTAGTTTTCACCTAGAGACCTATTCTTTTTTATTTTATCATTTTTGTGACTAGAGGGTAGGATGGACTCCCAAAATTAAGCTATAGCATCAATATCTATGGTGAATATATATTTTTGATCCCCACTAGGTATACCATCACAAATTCCCATAAACGTGAGTAGCTATTACTTCATCATTCTCAAATATATCCAAGCTCGGGGGTCCATGTTGGTCCCAATCAATTAATTGTGGGTGGAATAGAGGTAAGTAATCATCAATATCAACATAAATCAAGGACAAGGTGGATATGGTAAAGAATGAGGTATCATCAGGGTCCCAAAAGGTTTCAATCCAAGATCGACCATCAGTCTCTAGGTTTTTGAGAGGATTTGTCTTGGTTCTTTCCCTAGAAGTCTCGATATCATTAGAAATGTCAACATCCTCACTTGATAGTAACATAGTACACGGATCAATAAATTTTAATGGTTTGTACCCTAATCCTTTGTCACTTGGTAACTTGTTGGAGAGTAAGGGATCTCTGATTCCTTTCTTATGTGCACCAAGTCCACTATTTCCATCATAGCCCTTTTGTTTCATAATCTCAAAACCTTTTCCATACTAGTCAATTGGTAATTGTGCATGTTCTACATATTCTTCATCCGTATAGATCTAGGTAGAGATGTCTTCACCTATAAACTCTTTTATTAACTCACCCCACTTGGTAAAGGTAGTGGGAGGTTTGTGACTGATGACTTTAGGTTCATTTTGACATGGTTTTCCATAGGAATTTGGTGATGTGAGTAGCTTCCCAATGAAAAATGAACTCTCAATGTTATACTCTCCATATCCTTACTCATGGACCTGCACCTTACATTGGGGAAGGGGATTGGATGGAATGAAAGATTGATGGGAACTTGATGCTCAGATGTTCCCTTCAGGATACCATAAAATTGGAAGGGATTATGATCACTTTCTATTGTGATTTTGGTGCCATTATAAGGGAAATTTATGCACTAGTGGTAGGTGGAAGGAATGACCTTCATGACATGGATCCATGGGTGGACGGGGAGAATTTTATATAGTAATCCTAGATCCAAAAATTATAACATAGTGTCCTATATGACTGGACCAACTCTTATGAGAGGTGTGATTATTCCCTTGGAAGAGAACTCCACATCATCATAAGCCACTTAAAACCCCCTTTTGGTCTCCCATTTCCATGCACATCCCTTTCGATAATATTATGTTGTTAAAATTGTATATTCCTTCTTTTTTGACCTTTTTGGTTATGAGTTATTTTTTGTCAATATGAGAATATTACATCACCGTGGTGAATATTTCATCTGTTGATAATAGCGTGATGTTATGTTGATGTCAGTCACATGAATGACCCCTTGACCTACACTTCTAGCCCTTATTTTTCATAAAGAAGTGTAGCATCGTAAATTATCACCCTTGACAATTTTAGAATATGTCTAGATCCCTTATAAGTGCTTATGCCTAATTATACTTATTAATCATTTGTTTTATTGCCATTTTTAGGAAATTGTATTAAATATTAAAAATAAAATAAAATATTTATTTAAAAAATACCAAAAATTCAAATAGGGATAGACAAGGGCATTATCACCCTTGTCCTCCCTAATCAAGCCCTAAATCTCAAAATCATTTGTCGGCCTGTCGTAAAGGTTAATGCAAAATATGTTGAAAACCATATAATAGAAGTTTTTCCCTCCATTTGAAAAACTAATGGAACTTTGATCTCTCAAGAAATTAAAGGAAAATTCAAGAGTAGAAAAAGAAACATATCTACAATATGATTTTAGCAAAAATCATGTCCACAACATATCAACAAATTCATGTTTATGCATAGTAAGATGTTTTGATGTTTGATGTTTTTTTTTTTTATTAGAGGTAAAATAGGTTTTGAAGGGGCCCCAAAACCTTTTACAAAATGAGATTTGCATCAAAATAAAAGCATAAAGAACAACAAGAAGCCAACAAGAAGCAAAGAAAAAGAAAAACATATGGCAAAGAAGAGGAGAAGAAACAACAACTATAGTTTCTTGAAAATATCAACTACCTCCATATCATTGCCGATAATTTTCTGATGCACTTCCATCATCTCAGTGATCTCCTTGGTAGGAATCCCAACACAACTTAGTCTTATTACGGGTCTGAGTACAGGGACTCATATCACTTACCTCTTTAATCAAAACACTAGGAAGACTAACAAAATTACCAACAACATCCTTATCACCCGAAGCTTCCTCCATCCATTTCCTCCCCTTCTCATTAAGAATGGTTAGAACCTTAGATATATTCCTCATGATAGACTTGCTAACATCCACAACCTTATCCAATTTCACATAATCCCATTCCAATTTCTCTTCAAACGTCACAATCCTCATTTCAAAAATTTGTTTCAGCTTTAACATCTCATCAGTAAAAAAATTCAAAGCATCAAATAGCTGATTGATTTGAACTTGCAAAGAAGGCTCCAAAGTATTAGAATACTGCCCAACTTTACTAACCACCTCATGGACCTTCACATTTTTAGGATCTTCAAGCAACCTTCAATTATCCTTGTATGAGATGAGCCAATCGAATTCAATCCAACAAAGAATGAAAATCTAAATGATAAGTTAAAATATTGTCATTTATCATTCATTTTTATCCATTTGCATTTGAATCACCTAGGGCACATGATTATACCGTTATCATCATAGTCATTTGTGTTGGAGAATTCTAAGATCAAAGACAATAAAACAACTTCCACAAGTGAATAAAATATGCACAATAGTATGTCTATCAAATATAAAGTGAAGAGTGTATAGTACAATGATCAAGCCTTACACATATAGAGAAAGGTGAGGATGTGAGAAGGTAGAAGTGAAACTATGACTACCCCTCCAAAGATGGGACACTTGTGAGCTCATTTGACAAGTGGGTGCTATCACAATAATGGGTTACACTTTTTGGGACATCCTATTTTTTGTTGAAATCACATATTTTTAGAAAATATAATGATTTAAGCCTTGAAATGTTACATATAAAATATTTTAATTAAAGAGGGTTTGATCAAACCCCCTTGGATAGAACCCTGCTAGTTTTAAACCATACCTATAATGGAGTTTCCTCTACACTTATCAAAATGTTTATAAAAACCACTTTTGATTTACCTTTTGGGGGATCAAATGAATTCATTAATTTTTTTTTTGTAAGTATGTATTCCTTATTGTAAGCTTCCTAAAAAAGTATAATTTTAAATATATTTAATTTGATTATTATTATTTTTTTTAATTTCTTGTGAATGTAGGTTTTTCACCAAAAATCAAGCTCTTTGTTATGCACATGTGGAAAAATAATGGATTATAAAAAAAAATCTAGAAAATATCTATTCTCTTGGTATTGATGTCCTTGATCCAACAAAAAAATTTGAATTTCGATACATACAAAAATAGTTATGTGCTACACAATAAACCTATGTCTAAATTGTAATTGGTTTGACTTCAAAAGTTAATTAAGAAAAAATATTCTATAAAACACTATGAAACCAAATTAAGGAGCTAGATATCATAGTTACAAATCTAAATTTGAAGAAAAATAAATTATCCTTCATAGAAAAAAAATTATGTCCTACATAGTAAACATCACTTTTTAAAAATGTTGTTTATTGTTAAAAACTAGTTATCGAAGGAGATGGAAAAAGAAATGCAATTTGATTCCATTCTTTTTTTTAAATATAAATTTAGAATCTACAAACAAAATATCACAAATCACTAGTTTGCATAATCTTCAAATTCCTCATGGTTTAGCAGCTATAGGTGTCTGAAAGTGAAGATTTAGTTCAAAATGTTAATTTCAATGTCAAGTTTGGCCAAAATGTGTAACCCACTATTGTGGGATCACTCTAATTGTGGATGCAATAGGTTTCTCAAGTCATGAGGACACATCTCAACACTATGAGGTGAGACAAACAACAAAAGAAACCTAAGTAAACTTAAGCTCAGTGTGAATAGGTCAATCCCAGAAAGGTGATTAGCTTACTAGGTATGATAATGGATCTATTTAAACTAACACCCCCCTTAGTGAAACTTAGGGTTAAATATATACACTAATGATGAGTACCAACTATTAGGCCATGTTAGGTACTCATGCACAAATATATAATAAAGTGGAGCAAAGGAGAAAAATCCAAATGGGAAAGGAAAACCCCTCTCCAAAATATAAATGATGCAATGAAATATACTAGTGAAGATGAAATAAGGACTCATGATGACCCCCCAAGGACTACTTATAACACAAAGTACAATGATTGTTCTCCCCATTGGAGAGAAAAGAGAGAAGGCCTATGTGACCCCCTCAAAAAATGTGAAGTTATGAACTCCATGTGAGGAAATGCTTCCTCCCAAAACTAAGATGAGAAGAGAAACCATGCAACCTCCCCTCTAAATTATGCATATAGTGCTGGTAGAAGCTTTGATGCTAGATTCTGAAGATGATCTATGAATGTTGAACAATATTTCTCCCCTTGGGAAGAAAAAACACCACAAATGTGTGTAAAATGACTTCCCATTCTAGATAGGAATATGCAGGAAGTAGAATAAATGTCTCTAAATGCTGCACATAATCAAAAGAATAAAATGATACAAATGATTCCTTTGAATGAGGCTCAAATATGCCCAATCCAATGTTGATGTGTGATGGATGCTAATAAGATAGATCAAGTAACATAGAAGATTCTGGAACAAGGACCATGTATGTGTGTTTATGTATAAATCAATGTCAATCTAATATTGTTGTAGATGATTATAATTAAGTTGGATAGGTAAACTGATGAATGTGCATAATATATAATGATAGAATCTGATGTAGGAGAGACAAGAGAAATATCTAAATATGGGAATAGTTATGCAAATTCATCAAAGTTATCATCAAATAGAAGATGAATGTCTTATATAGTGTCATCCAAATCTACAAGGTGGGATTCTACAAACAAATATGTTGTCTAGTAGATATGCATTCTAATGTGGGGGATCCAGAATGATGATAGAAATGAATTGATGCAAAGAATAATTGGAACTCATTAATGAGTCAACACTAATTTTAGATTTAGCAATAGGTGTTGTGGGTGATGAGATATAAATGCAAGTCTTTGGACTACATTGTTCATCTCCAAATGATGGTGTCTCACAAGATGTCTGAGTGAATTAGATGATGTTTTTGAATTTGTTGGAATTAGATGATCAAGTAAGGAAATGCCATGAATAAGAAAAAATTGTTCCAATTCCCCAGTTCAACAAAATAAACTTTCTTCTATTGTATGCCTTTTCTTTCCACAATATCCACATTTTATTTTCCATTAATCACTAGAAAGTGTATTTGAATTAGCTTACTAAACTCAAAATATATCATAACTCCCATATTCAACAATTGAAGCTAGGGAAAATTGGTTATGCTTGGAGGGATGATTCCATTTAAATGGTTATTTTCTAAATTTAACATTTTTAGGGAAAATCTAACTTGTAAACTTGGATGAATATTTCTCATTAGAAAAATGTCATTGAGAAATAACTATTTCATATGAGGAGGCCAAATTGGTGATATCTATCAACACAATGCATTTTTAGACACATCCAAGGCCTTTATTTCTTTCCAAGCTAAAGTATTTGGAAAAAGGAAATTTAATAGATAATTTTTTGTGAGACTGATGTATCATAGACTCATATCCAATAGGCAAGATGGAATTTATCCAAAAATATTGTTATAACCTAATTGCAACTCTTTGAGTGAGTGTTGTGTCAAAATTCACAAGAGGAGTTGACCATCTATGTTAGATGATATCATATATAAGACCATTAACTAGAATGAGGAAACCCAAGTGGTACTAATATTAAGTACATGATTGGATAAGGAAAAAAAATTAATTTTCTAGGGCGAAGGCCACCAGAAGTTGGGGGTGAAATTGGTCAAATGTTAGGCAAGTGATGGTGATGGGGAGTGAAACAACCACTGGTATTGGGAAAATTTTGAATAGGAATGGAAGTGATTCTCACCAAACTCTTTTAAAAGAACCCCTCAAAAAAAATCTAATGGCCATTTAGTAAGAGAAAGAATTTCAAGTGAAGAGGATAACATTAAGGAAAAAAATAGGTGTGATCAATGCATTTAAAATAGGAATGAGCCATGCATTTCAAATGGGTGTGAGTGATGAATTATATTTTTGTATACTTTTCTATAAAAGTGGGACTAATTATTACATATTGATTACTTTCTAGTTTGTATAGGGAAATTTATAATTACAATGATGATGAGTATCAACACAAGTATAAAAGACTAGAGAAGAATTTTTAATTTTGATACATAAAATTAATTGTAATTTTGTAAATATTTATATATAAATACGAAAATATGTGTTTTTTATCAATAGACTTTTGATTTATTGGTAAAGTTGAATGATTTATAATGAGCCTACTAGGGATCAAGTTTTTCCTACTAGGGAGTGAATTAGATTTTTTGAGTACAAAGTATTGACACTATAAAGTGTAATGTTATGATCTTTCCTCGAATGATTTTAGTGCAATGGACTATAATGTCATAAATTGTATCCTATGCGAATTCTAATTTCATGAATCTAACCTAGATAAATTAAATTTGATAATGCAATATCCCTTTTATCCAGCCTTAATTTTATCCTTAACTCATTTTTTTATGGGCATTAAAGTGAATTTATGTCTCAGATGAACGCACACAACACAAACATGTATGAGTCATGCAAACTTCTTGAATAGATTCTTGACTAGAGTAGTCATTGAGATGTTACATTTCCCACCTACCTTTTGGTTCCCAAAATTGCAAATTGCAAACCCTAAGAGTATGCCAGGTTTTATGATTAGGTTTAGTAATGTTTTGGCCAACGACCAAAATGAACCAATATGGTTAAACTTCCTTGCTCTTCAGGATCTACTATGCCTAGATGGGTATACCTTAATCATCAATGTCCAAGAAGATTAAACCTTTTGAAGATCTTGTGTGATAAATTTTTTCAATTAAATCATCCTCAATTCCTGTAATCAGATCATCCTCATGTGATCACAAGCCTTGAAGCAAATGATTTTCTTAATCTATTTCAATATGGCATGAGGTTTTTTTAATCGATGATTTAAAGGTAAAGCCAACTTCCACTCCTACTCCTACTAATGAAATTTAAAATATATATAGATCAAGTTCTATGAAATATTGTTTTATAATGAATATGATTAGTGTATTTTATCTATAGGGAAATGGAGTCAAGATGTGAATGATATGTGTCCTCACCTTTGGCTAAACTTGGACTTGTTTGGCACTTTTAGATGTTTATACCTTGTATAAATGTGGAATATTGTATAATTTACTCGACTCTTCTTATCAATCCCAATGATACTCCCCAAGTTACTATGATTACTTAAAGGATTTAATCCTTACTTGAAGGAAGCAGTTAAATTAACCACACAAGAACAAAATATGTGTTTTGATAAATCAGATATAAACTTGATATATTGATTTAAATAATAAGGAAATACCACTCTGGAGACAACAAGATAACATTTATCAGACAATCTCAACAAACAACTAAAGACCAAAGTTTCAACAACCAAATTATAACTTCTTGTCCATTAATTTTCTTCAAATGATTTTGCAATTTATATCATAAGTCCTTTTTTCTTTCTAAGATGATATTCTATTATCGCTCCTTATATTATTTATGCCCTTATTCTATCTATCTAACTATTTATATCTTTCATTTCATTCTTGGTTTCCTTCTTATACAAAATGAAGGAAGCACACAAGCTTTAGACCATTATAAAACAAGGAAACTTTTCAAACTATATGCCTTGTCTTATAAACTAAATATTAGTCTTTCTTATGCTTGATTAAGGAGTTACAAATAATAAGAAATAAAAATAATTTTTTATTGGAATTCCATAGTAGTTGTGATAGACTTTAAATCCATCAATCAACATGAGGAACTCATGATCATCTCGATCTAGCAAGGTCCCTTTCTCCATAATATAGTGTTTCAAGGCTCAGTTCTTCCTCTGCAACAACTCCAAGACCTATTCTTTTGGGGGACCTAGATATTTTGCTCACATTCGTATATAGTGTAATCGTTAGGCCATTTGTGTTCTTGAATTTGTGACACATTAGTTAAATGAGCCTTCCACATTCTATCCAACAACCCTCTACATTTTGCGATAAAATTTGAATATCTCGAATCCATTGCAATAATCCCATCCAAGATCAGATTGAAACTACAAATATCTATTTGCTGATATTTTTGTAGGTGGAAAATACAATTTTGAAAAATTTGACTAAATGAATTATTCCATTCATTGTAACGAGCTATCCATCATCTCCCAGTATCTTAGGTATGAACCATTGTTTGATAGTTTGGAAGGAATCCAATTTTGTTGTGAATTTTTGGTTCTCTCCTGATGCATACTGGTACTCATCAATTACCATATTCACCATTCTTTTTGTGGGTTTCAAGGTTGTGGGAGCATCCATACTCCTTTGTAAAAATATACATAATGTGCTCAATGTATGATGAAATGGTTGTTACTTCTTAAACAAGAGATTCAAAATAATAATATTGGCCTTCATTTGTTCCAATGCTTGGGATAGGGCAGTATATCATTCATATATAGCTGATGTATTGTCCACAATCATCCTGACCCTATGATCCAATATCTTTTCCAATGTATCAAATATTATCTTTTCTTTGGATTCTTCATTTACTTTCTTCAAATCCTCCACTTCCTGTCTTAATGCATTAATCTGGTTGATAGATGTTGCATCTGTATCATATATTTATTTTGTGGGAGGTTGGTAAACCACCATGTTCATACCTTGAAAAGGGATTGTTTCCTTCAACTTCTGTTTCAACTTTACATTTTCTATGAAGAGCTTTTTGACCTCATCATTCATAACTTTTTTCTCTTTCTCATATTCTATCAATCTATTCTCCATTTCTTTACCTATTGTCTAGGTAAACATTACTGAATGTATATTCATGGTTGTAGCATCCATTACATATGTGTCTTTCAATGTATTTACCATGGGATTTCCCCTCATCTCTTGTACAAAATTCATAAGCCTTGGCTTCTGCATGCTTTTCTATTTGGACCAAAATGCTAGGGTTCCAATTTTTGGGTTGTACCCTATGCCACTCATCCCTTCCTTGATATTAAATTATGTCACCATTATAGGATCCTCTTGATTTCTTACTTGTTCAAGTAAGAAAATATTTCTCAATTCCATCCTTGGGATGATTACGATATTTCTTTTTAATACCATCTCCCTTCCTTCTTGCAAGCTAATGTTTATTTCATTTATCCTAATCTCATTAAAGGTTTGAGTAGAAATTTGATCATTTTGGGACTCTTCAAACTCCCTCATCTTCATTTTAATATAGAACTCTCTGAACTCATAGATTTGAATAAATTCACCATCTTCTATGAATCTTATGGTAGCAACTACCCTCTCATCTTCATGCATTTCTTGCTCACCCTGCTATTGCACATCCATCCACTCCTTGGGGTTGTGAGAATCTTGTTCAACTTCAGTGGGTGGTTGATTAACTTCTTCATCATCTTTGAGGTGTCTGAGCACACTAGCTACCTCTTCTATATCTCCCACTCCCTCACTTTCTGCATATGATACAAGGGGAGCTTGTCCATATATCTTTTTCCTTTTAACTTCAGGGTTCCTCTAGGGGTGAGTTTGATAGAGAATGTTGTGCAAAGGAAATATTAGGGGCTTTTGAGATTATTACCCCACTTGGCTTCTGAATTGGTAATTTGGTGGACTTTGAGGAATTTTCCCCAATTACCATTGTAAACTTGCCATAAATTTTCTTGAAATTGTCAATCATTAGATTGATTCTCTTGAGGGGGTTTGTCTCTTTTGCATAAAAACCAAAAAAATTAACATCTTCTTTCTTCTTCTTTGCTTCCAATTTCATTAATATTTACCACTTTATTTTTTTTTGAATACTTGTGGTAGGGTGACATAATTTCTGATTACATCTTCCTTATAGTCCACTTCATGTGAGATTGCTACTTTGGTGAGAAGTTTCTGCCTCACAAAGTTGATATGTCCTTTGAGGTCAAAGACCATTTTTTCTTTGGATTTCAATGAGTACTAGATCTTTAGGTAACCCTGCAATTCTTCAAGTGTATTGGATCCAACAAAAAGTTCTCCACATGTAGTTAGATCTTGTATGAATGTGCCCTTTTTTTCTTTTTTCTTTTCATGAGGTTCTGATCCATCCATAGTATTTTCCACATGAAGTCCAAGAAAAAAATTCTAAGAGATACAAATTTTGGTAAAACATGTGGTCCTTGTGGACATTCATAAATTTTGATGATTGTGTAATCAGGTAGGAAAAACCAATCTCAAAAATTGTGTGAATGTTTCTGCTATGGTTTGAGCTATAATGGTCTCAATAACTCAATAATTTTCATAGGCATCCTTGAAAAATAAGTAAGGGTAGCCATAGTTCTCATAACAAATTAATCATTAAAGGTAACATAATCACTTCTTTTACACTTGCTATCCCATATATAGCACCAATTTTGAACATGCAATGGAATACCCTATTGGTCTACCATTTGTAAATCCATTCGTTTAGTCCATTTGTCTCTATTTTGGTACAAGATTAAGTGACATAGTAGTGAGTAGAACCTGAATGTAATAGGTGCCTTATCTTCCCTTACTTGAAAAAACCCCTCATGCATTCTCTTCTAAATCAATGAAGAAAAATTGAATTCAACATTAGATTTAAGGTTTTGTATGTTCATGGCCATCATCATCAGACTAATTGACATTTTCTCTTGGGAATCCATTCCCGATGATTATAGCAGTTGTGGAGCTTCTCCCTTTGAACCCTTGAGCTCCACACACGATGATCCTTTGCAAATGATTGCAAAAAAAATATTGAATTCTAGATATAATGAATTTTGCAGTTAGTCATCTCAACATTAATATCAACTTTGTGCTAAATATTTCATGATCTACTAATTTTTGGAGTTTAAACATGTGTCGTCGATTTCACCAAATCTGGTGGTTCATAATGAGTTATGTATTTGATTCCACAATTGGCATTAATGTCTTGATAGTATGTACCATAGTACCACCGCCACTTCCCTTGACCTCTGCAGGGTAGCAGGGTCATGCATTTTTCATTTATTAGACTTACAACAATATCACATACTGGATGTATACTTGAGGTCTCTCTATTGTGGGACAATGGGACTCTTACCACAATAACACATGCTCAATTGTATATTAGGGTGGAGGTTATCAACTCAAACTCAAATGAATAAAATTTTCAACTTTGAAAACCCTTACTTGGTGGTTTTCTCACAAATCCTTCATTTCCTCTAGTAGTACTCCAAATAGGGGTTTTTCATCATAAATTTCAAAGAAGACTTTAAACCCAAAAATTGAATACCATTCAAGATACCCTTTATGCCCCATATAGACATATCAAATTTTTAGATATGGTTTTTTTGTAACAACACCCTCCAATTTGGATTGGTACACTCCAACTAGGCCTAATTAGGCTTGAATAACAAAGGGCCAACATGATTTACACTCTCCAAACTTCAATTCTTCTTTCAAAAGCTGTCAAAATGTCATATGGGGTCTAATTATTCAATTCCCATCAAGTGGAATGATCTCCAAACAATTCTTGTACAAAACCCTACATCTACCTAATCACCTAAGCCTAATACATGGTGATATTAGGCTAGGGCAGCATAAATCTTGCCCCAAACTCCATCCCCTACTTCTACAAACACCAAAAACAATAAAAACAATCTATCTGCCTCCATTCCAATAATTATCAAGTTTTTCTACCAGTGGAATGGGCTCTAATTCATGTTTCTTCAATCAAACCCTCAAGAACTAGGGTTTCCTGTCAGTTTACAGTAAATTGACTCCAACTCTCTTTAATATCAATGAAAATAGATGAAATCAAAGAAAAATGACAGTAGATTCAACCCTACATCAATTACAATGCAACTTAAATCATTTGCAGGATGTATGGAGCCGCACTAACTTCTATAGCAACAATAAAACAATGGAAAATGTAGAAAAATAGAGTAACTTTATTGTTTGATCTCCAAGAACATCACCAAAAGATTTCCTCAAACATCCCAAGGAATATTTAAACTCTTACAATCCAAAACCAATGGTTCCAAACTATTTTTCAAATACTTGACGCTCAACTTCCCATACACACCAAAAATGCAAAGTTGCTTATGCAACTTTTTCAACTTTTGCAAATCTTGATAACTTTTTACAAAATTGACCCACATGACCAAAAATGGCACAAAACATGAACTATGGTCTTAAAATACCTTATTACATGAAAAATGACTTAATCGACACAAAAACCCAACAGTTACATATTTTCAACATATGGGTGCCCCTACACCATACTCCCGGACAAAAAAAATCTCAAGTTCCACTTGAGAGCAAATCTTCAACTATTGCACCATGCTTTTTGATATCTTCCTCTGTCATCCAAGTGGCATTCTCCATAGGAATTCCTTGCCACTTCACTAGGTACTCATAGTACACCTTATGCCTTGTTCTTTTGGCTTCTTTGGTATCTAAGATGCACTCTAGCTTCAATGGTTGACTTGGTGGAAAATATTTGACCTAATATTCATTTGGAACCTCTGATGTACCTGCACCTCTACTTGCAATAATGGCCCCTTTATAAGGGTATAGGTCAGAAACATTAAAAATTGGAGAGATAGCAACTCCAGGAGGGAGTTCTATCTCATAGGCATTTGCTCCAAATTTTTGGACCACCCTACATGGCCCTATCTTCTTCATCTGTAGCTTTGAATACTTCCCTTTAGGAAGCCTTTCCTTCCTCAAATGAGCTAAGACCAAGTCCCCCACTTTGAAATGAACCTCTCTCCTTTTCAAATCTGCATGTTTATATTTATCAACACTCTTTTGAAGGTTCTCTCTAACTTGTTGATGTATGTCTTTTATGTCCACTTCAAACTCTTCTCCTTCAACACTCCTCTCCATTCCACTCAAATCTCTGAGTTCAAACACCCCCTAGGGTGCAATCCATACACAATCTCAAATGGGCTTTTACCAACACTCCTATTCACAGATTCATTATATGCAAACTCAGCTTGGGGTAGGATCAAATCCCATTATGTTGAGTGTTATTTTGTCAAGAATCTCAAGAGATTTCCAAGACTTCTATTGACTACTTCAATCTGCCCATCAGTTTGGGGATGATAGGTAGAGATAAAATTCAAATTTGTTCCTAACTTCTTCCAAAGGGTTCTCCAAAAGTGACCCACAAATTTAATATCCATGTCTGAAACAATGGTTAATGGAAATCCATGGATCCTGACCACCTCCTTGAAAAACAACCCTACAATGTATGAGGCATCATTTGTACTTTTACATGGTATAAAATGTGCCATTTTTCTAAATTGGTCTACAACAACAAACACACTATCGAATCCTCTTTGAGTTTTGGGCAAACCCATCACAAAATCCATGCTGATGGACTCCCATGGTCTATTTGGGATTGGAAATGGTTGATATAGACTTGCATTTATACTACAACCCTTGGATTTTTGACAAATAACAAAATTTTCTACAAATTTTTGATATCACTTTGCATCTTGGGCTAATAGTAATACCTTCTTACCTATTCTAAAGTCTTATCCACACCAAAGTGACTTGATAACCTACCACAATGCTTCTCCTTAATCAAATTTTCTCTCATAGAGTATTTGGGATTGCAAAGTTGAGCCCCTTTAAAGAGTAAACCTTCTTGAATCAATAAATCAAAATTGTCTTGTTGAAAAGTGCCATTAAACTGATTACAAGAAGCATAAATTTCTTTGAAATCATCATCCCCTTCATATATACCTTTCAAAGCATCAATACCCACACTTTGTAACTACACTTCTTGGACCAACAATGTTCTTCTAGTCAAAGCATCCACCACCTTGTTTGATTGCCCCTTTTTGTGTTTAATGGTAAAGGTGAAGCTTTGTAAGTACGCCACCCACTTCACATGTTTGTGGCTGACTTTGTCTTGTCTATTTAAGAACTACAAAGCATGATTGTCAATAAAAACAATAAATTCTTTAGGAAGGAGATAGTGTCACCACATCTTCAAGGATTGTACCATATCATATAACTCCAATTCATAAGAGGAGTACTTTTTTTGTGCCTCATTGAGATTCTCACTAAAAAATGCAACATGCCTACCCTCTTGGCTCAATACTACCCCAATTGCATACCCACTTGCATCACATTCAATTGTGAAAACTTTGTTAAATTCAGACAATGCTAAGATAGGTTGTTGTGCTACCCTTTGTTTTAGATATTGGAAACTCTTTTCTGCCTCATCATACCACACAAAAATTTTCCTTTTATCCCCTTTTATTGTATCAATGATGGGAGAACATATGTGACTAAAATTCTTCACAAATTTTCTATAAAAACTGGCTAGGCCATGAAAAATTCTTACCTCAATTACTGATGTAGGAGTAGGCCAATTGAGAATTGATTCCACCTTACTAGGATCCATTTTCAAAGAGCCTTTTGAGATCATAAAGCCGAGATATACCAGTTCTTACTTCATGAATTCACACTTCTTCAAATTTATCATCAACTTTTATTCATTAAATTTTTCAAAACCAAATTTTGGTGTTACAAGTGTTCCTCTTTAGTTTTGCTAAAAATAAGAATATCATCCAAGTATACAACCAAAAACTTACCAATGAAGGGTTTTATAATTCATTCATTAATCTCATAAATTTTCTTAGTGCATTTGAAATCCCAAATGGCATGACAAGTCATTCATGCAACTCCTCATTTGTTTTGAAGGTAGTTTTCCACTCATCCCCTCTCTAATTCTGATTTGGTGGTAGCCAGTTTTCAAGTCTATCTTAGAAAAATAACAAGCCCCTCCTAAAATATCCATCAAATCTTCCATTCTTGGTATGGAGAACCTATACCTTATGGTAATATTGTTAATGGCTCTTGAGTCACTGCACATTCTCCAATCACCCCTTTCTCTAGTGCAAAAATGGTAGGAACATCACATGGGCTAAGACTCTCTCTTATGAGGCCTTTGTCAAGTAATTCTTGAATTTATTTCCTAATCTCTTCATTCTATTTGGGAGTCATTTTATATGCATCATTTTTAGGTAGGTTTGACCCTGGTATGAAGTCTATATGGTGGCTCACATCTCTTATTGGTGGTAAAGAATCAAGAAGTTCATCTACCACAATGTCTTTGTATTTTTTCAACAAGGCTTGTACCTCTCTAGGAACACCATCAACCTTTGATGCTGCTATCATCACAATTTTTGGTCTGATCACAATGGCATAACCTTGTCCATCCTCTTCCCTCATGGTTTTCAAGAACTCCTTTTATCCTACCAACATTATACTAGACCCTACTTGTTTGTCTAGGCCTTCATCTTGCAATGGTGTGAGTGTAAATGAGATCCCATCCTTTTCTATCACATAGGTATTATTTTTCCCATCATGTTTAGCCTTCCTATCATACTACCAAGGTCTCTCTAAAAGCAGATGAAAAACATCCATTGGGATGATGTCACACAATAATTTGTCTTTATACCCACCTATGTTAAATTCCACCCATGTTTGCTCATTAACTAGGACCTGTTTTCCCTTATTCAACCAGGAGACCTTGTAAGGAGTGGGATGTGGGATTCTCTTCATTTTTAACTTTTCTACCATCTCTAGAGCAACTAAATTTTCTGTGGAACCCGAATCAACAAAAACTTTACAAACCTTACCTTGAGACTTGCAGGTGGTTCTAAAGAGGGATTTTCTTTGTGGAGGCTCTTTCACCATAGGAGCTTTGATCAATGTTCTTCTTACCATCAAAGATTCACCAATTTCTGGAGCAACATGCTATGATGGAGATTTTACACTCTCATTGTCTTCTTCTTGCACCAATTAAGTTCTCCTTTCTCCACCATGTGAAGTTGAAGGTTGCTTATCCGGACATTGCCAAGCTTGATGGCCAATATTGTTACATTGATAACATCTTCCCAAGAATGTATTTGATCGTCTTCCCTGACCTCCAAATTTGCCTCTACTATTTGATCTTCTACCTTTGAAACCGCCTCTTGATTCTGAGCTTTGTTCTTGATGACCACTTGTTTCTCCTTGTGGATTTTGAGATTTTCCTCTTCCTACAAATGTTCCTCTACCTCTACTTTGTTTCTCCTACCTTCTCTTCATCCTTTCTTCTACCTTGACTTCCATTTGAAAGCATTCTTCCATTGTTCTAGGGGTGGCAAGACTTAACTCATCTTGTAGGTTGAATCTCAATCCATTTATGTACCTTGATACTTTCTCCACTTCATCCTCAACATTACCTACCCTTATACTTAGCTTGTGAAACTCCTATGTATAAGCCATTACACCCATCTCATTTTTTTTTATGTTTTGTAGCCTTCTAAATGTTTGGATTACATAATCACCGAGTAGAAATTGGCTCTTGATCTTAGAAACCATTCTATCCCAAGAATTTATTTTTGACTTGACCTTCTTCAACCTTTATTTTGGAAAATTTCACCTTTTGGTCTTCTGCTACCTCTTCATACTCAAAATAGTTATCAAGTGCATCAATCCATCCTAGCACCTCTTCACAATACAACTTACCACCAAACATGGGTAATTCCATATTCACCTTAGGAGTGTCTCCTTTGACAACCTTTAGCATCTTAACCATCCTCAATTCATTAGGGTCCAACTCTTCCTCATCTTGGACTCCTCTTTGAGGGTTTTCATTCTCACCCTCTTCCTCTTCCTCTTAGTCACTTTGGTCTTCGGTGACCACACCTCTTCTTTGGTTTGATTCAAGTGCTGCAAGTATGGTTAGGCCAACTTATTGAGACTCCTTTACCTGTCTCAACTCCTTGGAATTATTTTCTTTCAACTCTCTCACTTCTCTAGCAGTTGGATTACTTTTAGGAGGCATCTTTCCTTCTTTCAAACTTAAACATTTTCCACTTATAGACCTACCTATGCTCTAATAAAAATTTGATGTAGAGAAGGGTGGAGGTTATCAACTCAAACTCAAATGAACAAAATTTTCAACTTTGAAAACCCTAACTTGGTGGTTTTCTCACAAATCCTTCATTTCCTCTAGTAGTACTCCAAACAGGGGTTTTTCATCATAACTTCCAAAGAAGACTTCAAATCCAGAAATTGAATACCATTCAAGATACCATTTATGCCCCTTAGAAACATATAAAATTTGTAGATATGGTTATTTTGTAACAACACCCTCCAATTTGGACTGATACATTGCAGCTAGGCCTAATTATGCTTGAATAAGAAAGGGCCAATAGGATTTACACTCTCCAAACTTCAATTCTTCTTTCCAAAGCTGTCAACATGTCATATGGGGTCTAATTATGCAATTCGCATCAAGTGGAATGATCTCAAAACAATTCTTGTACAAAACCCTACATCTACCTAATCACCTAGCCTAATACATGGTGATATTAGGCTAGGGAAGCATAAATGTTGCCCCAAACTCCATCCCCTGCTTCTGCAAACACCAAAAAAAATAAAAACAATCTATCTACCTCTATTCCACCGATTATCGGGTTTTTCTACTGGTGGAATGGGCTCTAATTCATGTTTCTTCAATCAAACCCTCAAGAACTAGGGTTTCTTGGTAGTTTACAGTAAATTGAATCTAACTCTCTTTAATCTCAATGAAAACAAATGAAATCAAAGGAAAATGAAAATATATTCAACCTTACATCAATTCCAATGCAAATTAAATAATTTTCAAGTCGTACAGGGCCGTGCTAACTTCTGTAGCACCAATAAAACAATGGAAAATGTAGAGAAATAGAGTAACTTTATTGTTTGATCTCCAAGAACATCACCAAAATATTGCCTAAAACATCCCAAGGAATATTTAAACTCTTACAAGACAAAACCAATGGTTCCAAACTATTTTTCAAATACTTGACTGTTCAACTTCCCATACACACAAAAAATGCAAAGTTGCTTATGCAAATTTTTCAACTTTTGCAAATCTTGACAACTTTTTACAAAATTGACCCTCTAGAAGTTGAGAAAGCCAACTTCACAAACCTCGAAGATCACCTACATGCAAATAACCTATCACAAAATAATACATTGGAGACAAAAAAGCAAGGGTGCTCTCAAAACTAAAAATTGTATAAATCAGAGAGTATAAATAAAAATACAATGATCAATCCTTATAAAAGGAGATTGTGCAAACCCTAAAAGAAACCCTAATAGGAAAACATTTAATAATTAATATAATTATTAAATGTCACTTTATGCAAACTAAAGTGAAATCTTAAGAGAGGAATAAAGGTAACTTAATTAACATAATTAAGTTAAAACCTTTACTCTAACACCCCCCCTTAAGATGAGCAACAATGTAGCTACAAAAATGTGCAAGAAAGCAAAGGTAGCTATAATGCATGAAAGAAAACATGGGTCCCAACAACTAGGCCAGATCAGGTACCCAAATACAACCAAATCTCTGTAAAGTGGAGAAATAGAGAAAACCTCATGGGAAAAACTCTACTCCAAAAAGAGATGCAAAAAGCCATGAAGAACATCACTGAAGCAGAAGAAGCTGCAAACAACTATCAAAAGATGACTACTAAGGTGCCGAAGAACCTCCTCTGAAGATAGGATGATCAGGATCAAGAAGACAACAATCTGCATGAGTGCCCCAAACAACACTACTCGAATCAGATGGCAAACAAAGGCAAACACCTAGAATGAAGATACATATGGCACAAGTACCAATAGTCTGAAAAACACTGATCAATTGAGAATGGAAGATTCCTTCGAAGGTGAAACAAAGGAAGCATTAACATGAACACTATAATACCCCCCCCATAATGTTGAACTGGGAGAGCCTAACAAGTCCACTGAAATGTTGAGTAACACCCTGTAGGGCATGAAGGAGAAGAAACAACATCTAAAAGTGCGCAAGAAATCACTTGCAACTGAAAAAGTGGTGTGCAAAACAAAACACACATGCATGAGGCTAGAATCATATGGATCCACTGTCGTCATGGAGGGACACTCACCAAATAGAGGTGTGATGGCAAAAACAAAGGCACTACACAACCCCCCCATGGCACTTTATAATACAGTGCAAGTACAAAAATATGGCACAACCTTATGTGCAAAATCCCTAAAAATACATGTACAATTACCATGTAGAAGTTGAGAAAGCCAACTTCACAAACCCTAAAGATCACCTGCATGCAAATAACCTGTCACAGAAGAAGACATTGGAGACAAAAAAGCAAGGGTGCTCTCAAAACTAAAAATTGTATAAATCAGAGAGTATAAATAAAAATACAATGAACAATCCTTATAAAAGGAGATTGTGCAAACCCTAAAAGAAACCCTAATAGGAAAAAATTTAATAATCAATATAATTATTAAATGTCACTTTATGCAAACTAAAGTGAAATCTTAAGAGAGGAATAAAGGTAACTTAATTAACATAATTAAGTTAAAACCTTTACTCTAACAGACCCCGCATAACCAAAACTGACACAAATCATGAACTATGGTCTTAAAATACCTTATTACACCAAAAATGACTTAATCAACACAAAAACCAAACACTTACATATTTTCAACACATGGGTGCCCTTGCACCAGGTATTGCGGGTGATGCATTCTTTTATTGCCCTACCACCCATTACTCTTGTGGTGTATATATTTTCATTATGGGGTAGTGGGGAATTTACCATCATAATGTTGGAATCTTTATGAAATGGATTATCCCATTGTGGTGTTGCGGGATATATCAGGCGGTCATTAAAATTGTTTACTGCACCACTACTCTGTTTATTTTTCTTCATTGGTGCTAGCCACGGTGTTGTGACTTATGAGATAGTCAAGTCATTTTATACTACCATACCATGTTCTTGTTATATGACTTTTGCGGTATAGCTATGGATACCTTATGTTGTGTTTTGTATCCTACCAACCCACTAAGGGCCTCTAATATGGACCAATGACTCCTGTAGGGGTGCAATAATGGATGCTTGAATATAAATATGAAGATATGGGGGATGGAATGTCTTGGTAAAAGTATTCATGGGGATTTTAATGAATAATGAAGGAATGGAACTTTATTTTTAAGGGGTCCTAAGGCTACTCAAACTAGGAAGATTGTTTTGTGAATTTTATGGTTCTAACAGTGGCTCTGGTTGGGGATGAATGGTTGTTAAGTCATTGAAAGAATCCAAAAACAATCTCTAGGATGCATACCATGAGTGGAGATGGTAAAAAGGAAAAGGAAAAATGAAAAATCTTAAACTACTATGCATGGAATTTTTATTTTTTTTAAGAAAAGAAGTGTTTCAGGAATTGTCCATGCAATGGAAATTCCTGATCTTCTCCTACCATGTTTTTTAGATAATATGAGTCTTATCCACACTTGTTAGTGATGAAAAATGGGCCTAGCCATAGTGCTTCAAATTTCCCATGCTTTCCTTTATCCCAATTTCTAGCATTCCACATGGGAACCATTTCATCAATTTTAAATTTTCTATCTTTGGACTTTCTATCGAATAGGTGCTTCACTTGTAATTGCATCTTTTCATTTTTCTTCTATGCTTGGACCCGATTTCATCCAATTTTTCCAATAGATCCATTCTTTCTTCCATAGGCTTAGGGATATCAATATCCTCTTGCAAGATGAATTTGTAAGCTGGTAAGAGATTATGCATTGGGATTCTAGCTTGGGCTCCATACACTAATTCATAAGATATTTTCCACTAGCTTTCTTCACAGTGATTCTATCTACCCATAATGCCAATTTTAACTTAGAATCCCATGCTTTCTTGTTGTTATATAACATATTTTTGATGACTTTCATGATACTTTTATTACTTGATTCTACCTACCCATTTTCTTGAGGATGGTATGGTGAGGCATATGAAATTATTATGCCATAGGATTCACAAAACTTCTTAAATTTATTTTATCTAAAGCACATCCCATTATATGTGATCAATCTAACAAGGACTCCAAATCTGGTAATGATATTTTCTAGTAAGAATTTGACAACTACTTTTCTTGTGGCATGTTTTTTGGATCACCTCAACCCATTTGGTGAAGTTATTTCTAGATACTAGAATACATCTATTCCCTCCACTAGATTTGTCTACTATCTCTCCTATGAAGTCAATTCCCCATTGATAAAAAGGTGCTTCAATTTGCATTGGTCTTAATGGTAGGGCTCCTTGGTATTTTAGTCTCCCTGAGAAATTTTGACATGCTTCACACCTTCTAACATATGTATATGCATCAACAAAGATCTTAGGCCATTATCCCACCCTTAGTATCTTGTGTGCAATATTTTTGGATGTGAAATTCCCCCCACACACCTTCATGCATTGGTTTGTCATGCCTGTCCTTCATCCAAGAATAAAAATATGATGCCATACCTATTCTTCCAAAATGGATCACTATTGAAAAAATATTTTTTTGAAGCTTGGAGTTTTAATGTTCTTTTCTAATTATCACTCATACTATCAGGATATTTCATGTGTTTTAGGTAATAGACAATATTTGTATACCAGTGTATATGTTCAATGCTTGAAATCATATTCTTTTGTTCTTTAATGTTACATACCTGAGCAACTTCTAAATTGGATTCGGCCATTAATATTTCCAGGGCTTGGCCCTTTACAAGTTTTGTAATTTGGATCTTAGTATTGAATTCTTGGATTCCATTGATCCATCTAGACCTTCTTCCTATAACTTTAGTCTGCACAAAGACATCCTTTACTACTACATTTGGCACATAGGCAATTTATTGTGCCCCCACCAAGTATGGCCTAATTTTTTTTACTATTTTTTACAAGTGCATAGGCTTGTTTCTTAGTAGCATTATATTTTAATTCATCCCCTTGAAGTGCCTTACTGAAAAATGAGACTAGTTGTTCATACCCCTCTTCAGTCTTTTGCAACATCACAACAACACTAGTATGGTAAGACACAAAAGTGAATTTTTGGAAGGGTTTTCTAAAGTTTGGGGGCTTTAATATAGGATATTCTTTGATAACTCTCTTTATTGACATGAAGGCATCTATGGATTCAACTATCCACTCAACTTGTGCTCCCTTTTTGAACATTTTATATATCGGCTTTACAATTTTAGAAAAAATGGAGATGAATCTTCTAACAAAGTTTATTTGAACAAAGAATTATTGGATGACTTTCATTATTTTTGGGATGGGTACCTTATCAACAGCTTCAAATTTTTTAGGGTCAATCCTAACTCCTTCCTTTGAAACTATGTCCTAGTAACTTTCCTTCTATCACTGCAAATGACACTTCTTGGGATTCAAAGATAGCCCTATTCCAATGCTCTAATGAATATTTTCTCCAAATCTAAGTAATGATCCTTTGCTCTTTTTGAATATGTTGTTAGGTCATCCTAGTAAACAACCATTATACTATTAATCAAATCTAAAAAGGCTACATCCATAGCTCTTTGAAAGTTTGCACCAGCGTTCATACTACCAAATGACATTCTTACATATATATATATATATATATATATATATATATGTTCCCCATGGTGTAGTAAAGGTTATCTTATACTGTTATGATTCCTTCACTTTGACCTAGTTATATCTTGAGAAGCCATCCATTATGGACAACAATCCACATCCAGTCACCCTCTATAACATTGCCTCCATATTTGGAAGTGGGTAGTTATCTTTTAAGTGATGAAATATTCAAATTGTGAAAATCTACACATAGCCTTATATCTCCATTCTTTTTCCTGATTGGCACTAAATTTGACACCCATGATCAATTCCTGATAGGCTTAATTATTCCACCATCCCTAAGTTTCATCAATTCTTCCTACATTTTAGGAGCCAACATAGGGTTTATGGGCCTTTGCTTTTGTCTAAAAGGCTTGGCATCTATATTCAAGGGAATTTAAAGCTGGAATAAATCTTCTCTATAAGACTTAAGGTCATCATATGACCATGCAAACACATGCTTATATTTTCTTAATAAGGTTATGAACATTTACCTTACCTTTGGACTAATCTTTCTACCTATGTATACTTTCTTTGGGGCCATTTTAGTTCCAAGGTTGATTTCCTCAAGGTCCTCTTGATTAACCAGTGCCTGCTTCAATAGGGACTAATCATTCCCATCAAATACCCTTTCCAAGTCTACCAATATTTTTGGTATCTTTTTTTTTTTTGAGTTATACCACCTCTTGACCAAAAACAATATCTCATATACTTTTTCCAAAAAGGCATTGAAATCAATCTACTGGGCCTCATACTGATCAATGCATTGAAGGAATCTTATTAGATCATCATCATCATTGAAAACCTTTCAATTGTAGACATTATTAGGGATAAATGGTTTGGTTTTAAACTAAACCTCTGAAATTCCCGCCAATGTGACATCATCCCTTTTCAAGGCCACATTTACAAGGAAGTTTTCCATTAGATATTTTTTTATCTTTCTATCCATTCTATAGAAAATGCATTAAAGAGCTCCATTGTATCCCACATGACATGTTCGTATTGTTTGAGTCTTTTATTCTTTGAAGCATATTTGGCTTTGACTTGTGAGACAACTGACTCAAAATATCCATATACCGTTAGTAGTTTCATCCCATATTTAGTAGCAATATTTAGGCCTAATGATAGCACCTCATATTCTACGATGTTGTTAGTGTATTCAAAGGATAACAAAAAAGAGTATTTGAATGTTTCCACTAGGTGCAATAAAGACCACACTTGCCCCATTTCCTTATTTACTACAAGCACCATGAAAGTACATCTACTAGATGTCAGATTCATCCTTTTGAGTTGAGTTGCCAATGGGGTCATTTTTTTGTAACTTTGGTTATGATTGTTCAATTCTAAATTTTCCCACATCCACATCATAAAAACAATTCATCATATTAGGGTCAATGTGCTCCACTACTTACTCTGATCATGGTTCTTTGTATATTTTAACTTATTTTCCATTTACGGGTATGGTGGCATATGAAAAGTCCTATTGTACATTTCCACCTACCACAATAGTCCATTGCCTTGATAATAACATGCAATAATAAGGTGGAGTGTCTAGCATAGTAATGTTAGTTCTATACATGGCTTTAGGGTATGTAGCCAATTTGAATTCTATATCCCACATTACACCAATAATAGGGGCATATCTGTTATCCATGGCATAAAACTTCCCATAGGTAGTATCCACCCATAAGCCTAATTATTTCATAATCGCCATGGGCATAATATTGATTGCTGCCCTTGAATCAATCATGCAGTTCTTCACCATTTATTGTTTATCAGCAAGGTGGTGTAGAAAGGATCTATATGAGATCGGTTTTTTGCAAGAGTAGTTCCCAAGTATACCTTAGGAGTTTCCATGGTTCCCCCTTGGAATTATTAACTTGTGTCTTATTGTTTTATGATTTGGTATCATCTCTGCTTTGACCTTTAAGATTTTTTGGTACATTAGAAATCAGTTTTATGGCACTATCTTTGTTCATCTATCTTCATCATTTCTAGTAGTGGTACTGACATCTTGACTTGGGAATAGGGTTGTGGCATATCAAAGGATGATGTATTTACTTCTGTTTTTCTCATTTATACCTTGGAAGGTCTCTTCTCCTCCACCTGCTATTTGGGATTGTTCCCCACTTGGTTCACTATGTGTTATTTCCTTTGGCACATATTTTTGAGTTGTCTCCTGGGATTTCTTCTTTTCTTCATTTTTCTGATTTGTTGTAGTGGCCCTTTTATACTTTTTTTGATCCTTCACAAAAAAAGCTCTAGGGGTTCCTTGATCAGGACTCACATTTCTATTTCTATGGTTTTAATTGCTCCTAGCTTGTGCCACAACAACAACTGTAAGTGCTTTGATCTCTTGTTCATTAGGCCTTCTTAGCTAGACCTGATTTGATTGTTGAACATAGGTATTAACGTGAGATATTCCTACATCATCATCCTCTCAGTCTGAAAATATTTCCTGTTGGCCCATATGAACATTATATTTTTGATTTATCACATCATACTCAAAGCCATATAATTTTAAAGATGAGTATTTTTGACTGATCACATCATACTCAAAGCCATATAGTATGATCACTTATTTCTTGGTTGTACTGTACTTCATCTTTCTGAATAGATTGTGCTACTATGAAATATTTAGAAGAGTGAGGGATATTACAGGGTATACACCATGGAGTATTCTCCACTACATTAATTTCATGCATTTTCAGTGGATCAAGAGTATCTTTACTCATATTTTTCCTCTGATCATTACTAATCGGTCTTCCATCCTTCTAGTTTGTTCTATAGGGCATATCATGCAACTTTGGTCTATCATTTTTATAAGTGTTTGGATATTTCAGTTGATGGGGGCTAGGTTTTTGTATTAATCTATCCCCATCCCTTCTTCTCATCTTTCCTGAAGCCTTTCAATTGTTCTCTATGTTCAATGCAGCTTTGAATGCCTCGATGAGGACAAGCGGACTCTTTGTCCTACTCATAACTAGTTTTTAGATCAAATGCATTTAAATAGAAAATTAGGCATATGGGATCAGTTGGCTTTAAGTGTGGAGGAATCTTATTGAATAACTTCATGAATCTTGTATTAAATTCTACAATGGATTCATTATAACCTTTTTAAATATTTGTTAGTTCATGCAAGGCAAAATTTGGATTTGAATGGTCTCCATAATGCTCCTTAAAGACTCTTTTAAATTCAGTCCAAGAGGTTATTGAAGCATCAGGTAGGTTTTTATACCAATCCCTAGCATCTTCAATTAGGGATTGCATAAACAACCTCATATAGACATATTCATGATGCACATCAAAACCATCCATTACTATTTCAAATGCCCTAATGTGATATTTTTCTGATTTAGCGTGGCTTCCAAAGAATTTTGGGACAACATTTCTCACATCATTATCAATTGGATTCGGATATCCCTAAATCCTAGAAAAATAAAGTGGTCTAAATCTATCTATATTCATGGGTCCCCTTACAAATTGGTTTTGATTGGGCTGATAGTGTTGATGTCGATTCCCTTGTTGGAACTGGTAATTATGCATGCATTGATGGATGTTTTGAGTAGGACCTCCATGATGGTGAATTCTTCCTTGTGTGTTTTGGTTAGAGCCCTGATGTATATTTCAATTGTGATTCTGATGCCTCACCCTTCCCTGACTAGGTGGGCTTGGATAAACATTATTCATCAGAGCATTTGGTGGATTTGAAACTTGCATTGTAGGAACCTTCTATTGTACATAAGTGGTATTTCTTGTATTTTCTGTGTTGTGAAATATTCTAGGGATTTTAAGACCACCTATGTTATGATTGTAAAGGGTTCCATGTTGGGTCACACTAGCAAAAACTTCTTGGTGTAATTGGAGCATCTTTTGAGCTATATCTTGTTTTTATGTAATTAATTCAAGCCTCTCCATCTCCTTTGCCATTTTTTCAGATCTTGTCTCAACTCTTGATAAGCTGGTTCTCTTGTTGTAGGAGGACTACCTCGAGTATCGGTGAAGGGTACCATGAGTGAAATTTATTCTATAAATCCTTGTTGAGAGTTCACAACATTTTGTTGAGTCATTCTCTCCTCATAATCTCTTTGTGCTTCTACCCGCCCTACTTCTTCATCTATATGAGCATAAAATTCACTCATATTTTGAGGGTCAGGATTGAAAGATTGAACAGTTTCATATAATTTGTTTTGTTCAAGTTGGTTATGAGGGACCCTTGGTGGGAACACTTAATTATTATGAAGTCTTGGTCCATGCAAAGGGCTATTGTGTATTGTGAAGGGTTGTTCTGATGTATTTCCTTGATCATTATGGGTATTGTTTTACATTTCTATGACTTTAGGTGAACTTGATGTGGTTCCCCCTTTATTAGTGGTATTTTTTGAAGTGGGGGGGACCTTGAACCATTCTTTTCTATCCATTTTTTTATTATCTTTCTTTGGGATTCTTTTATGGAAGGATCTTCTACCTTTCATATTGGGTGATACTATAATGCTTTGATGTCTAAGGTCTATTATTTTTGATCTAATGTTTAGTTGATTACTCATATACCACTTATCAAATATTTTTGACTAGAGTCGCCACCTCCTTTAGGGAGGACTAAAAATTTATTTCTAGGATTTGTTCACCAGCAGAGTGATACTTCTTAACACCTCCACAATAAAACCTTTTACTCCAATATTTTTCAACCTTCAATTATTTTCAATAGAGTCACCAATTTGTTGGTTGTGTGATAGGGAATACAATTATGAATCTCTGATTACAATCTGATCTAAAAATTCTAATGACTCTATAAGGCAAGATGAACTTCTACCTAATTTTCTCAAGTTCTTCCCCAGTGGATTCTCCAATCTATTGGTGTGTGGCTTGGATGGAGGTTGCAATTTACACATTATGAATCTTCGGTTGAAGATCATCCTCAAAAATTCTTTGAATCTTTAACTAGATAAGCTAGAACAAAATTTCTTTCTGAGTTTATCTCTAGTAGAGTCACCAATTTGTTTGTTCCCATAATTGTATATTACAAAACCTAAGAGTAGGCCAAGTTCTATGATTAGGTTTAGCAATATTTTGGCCAATGAACAAAATTAACCAATATGGTTAAACTTCCTTGCTCTTCAGGCTCTACTATGCCTAGGTGGGTATACCTTAATCATCAATGTCTAAGCAGATTAAACCTTTTGAAGATCTTGTGTGATCAATTTTTTCAATAAAATCATCCTCAATTCCTTTCATCAAATCATCCTCATGTGATCCCAACTCTTCAAGAAAATGTTTTTCTTAATCTATTTCAATATGGAATGAGGGTTTTGAAATAGATGATTTAAAAGTAAAGCTAACTTCTACTCCTACTCCTATTACTAAAATTTACAATATATAAATCAATTTAAACGAAATATTTTTTGGTAATGAATATGATCAGTTCCTTTTATCAATTGGGCAATGGAGTCAAGATGTGAATGATATGTATCCTCCCCTTTGGCTAAACTCAATTTTTTTTGTAACTTTTAGATGTTTATACCTTGTATAAACATGTAAGATTGTATAGTTACTAGACTCTTCTTATCAATCCTAATGATAATCCCTAGGTTACTATGATTACTTAAAGGATTTAATCCTTACTTGAAGGAACCTGTTAAATTAACCACATAAGAATAGAAAATGTGTTATGATAAATCAGATATACACTTGATATATTGATTTAAATAACAAGAAAAGACCACTCTAAAGACAACACGATAACATTTATTAGATAATATCAACAAAAAATTGAAGACCAAAGTTTTTGCCACCAAATTGTAACTTCTTGTCCATTAATTATCTTCAAATGATTTTACAATTTATATCATAAGTCCTTTTTTCTTTCTAAAATGATATTTTATTATCACTCCTTCTATTCTTTCTACCCTAATTCTATATATCTAACTATCTATATCTTTAATTTCGGTCTTGGTTTCCTTCTTATACAAAATGAAGGACACACACAAGCTTCAAACTATTACAAAACAAGGAAACTTCTCAAACTATATGCTTTTTTGTATAAACTAAACATTAGTTTTGCTTATGCTTGATTAAGGAGTGACAAATAATAAGAAAGAAAATAAAACAATTTTGATTGGAAGTCTGCGACACTTGTGATACACTTAAAAATATTTAATCAACATGGGGTACTCGTGATCATCTCGATCTGGCAAGTTCCCTTTCTTCACGATATAGTGTCTTTAGGCTTGGTTCTTCCTCTGCATCAACTCCAAGATCTATTATTCTAGGGGAGCTAGATACATTTTCTCTCATTAGTATATAGTGTAATCGCTAGGCCATTTGTGTTCTTGAATTTGTGACACATTAGTTAAATGAGCCTTCCACCTGCTATCCAACAACCCTCTCCTTTCGGTGATAAAATTTGAATATCTTGAATCCATTGCAATAATCCCATCCAAGATCAGATGGAAACTACGAATATCTATCTATTGATCTTTCTATAGGTGGACAATACAATTTTGAACAATTTGACTAAATTCATTCTTCCATTCATTGTAATCCTTGAGCTATCCATCATCTCCCAGTATCTTAGGTATCAACTATTGTTTGATAGAATTTGGAAGGAATCCAATTTTGTTGTGACTTTTTGGTTCTCTCTTGATGCATACTGGTTCTCATCAATTATAATCTTCACCATTCTTTCTGTGGGTTTCAAGGTTGTGGGAGCATCCATACTCTTTTGTAAAAAAATTCATAATGTGCTCAACACATGATGAAATGGTTGCCACTTCTTAAACAAGGGATCCAAAATAAGAATATTGGCCTTCATTTGTTCCATTGCTTGGGATATGGCAGTATAGAATTCATATATAGTTGATGTCTTGACCATAAACATCTTGACCCTATGATGCAATACCTTTTCCAATGTATCAAATATTATCTTTTCTTTGGCGTTTTCATTCACTTTCCTCAAATCCTCCACTTCCTATAGTAGTTCATTAATCTGGTTGATAGATGTTGCATCTGTATTAGATATTTGTTTTGTGGGAGGTTGGTAAACCACCATATCCATACCCCAAGAAGGGCCTATTTCCTTCAACTGCTATTTCAACTTTACATTTTCTATGAAGATCTTGTTGACCTCATCATTCATAACTTTTTTCTCTTTCTCATATTTTATCAATCTATTTTCCATTTCTTTAATTGCTGCCCCGGTAAACATTGATGAATGTATAGTCATGGTTGTATCTTCCATTATAGATGTTTCTTTCAATGTATTTATCATGGAACTTACCCTCATCCCTTGTACAACATCCAAAATCCTTGGCTTCTGTGTGCTTTTATATTTGGCCTAGAATGCTAGGGTTTCAATTTTTGGGTTGTACTCTATGCCACTCATCCCTTCCTAAGTATTAAATTATTCCACCATCATGGGATCGTCTTGATTTATTTCTTGGTCAAGTAAGAAAGTCTTTCTCAATTCCACCCTTGGGATGATTAAGATATATTTTTTTAATACCATCTCCCTTGCTTCTTGTAGGCTAATGTTTATTTCATTTATCCTAAACTCATTAAAGGTTTGAGTAGCAATCTGATCATGTTGGGACTCTTCAACTCCCATTTTTTTATCTGAATTCTCTCTTCAAACTCCATCAACTTCATTTTAATCCAGAAGTCTCTAAAATCAAAGGTTTGAATAAATTCATCATCTTCTATGAATCTTAGGGCAACAACTACCATCTCATCTTTGTGCATTTATTTCTCACCATGCTGTTGCACATCCATCCTCTCCTTGGGGTTGTGAGAATCTTGGTCAAATTCAATGAGTGGTTGATTAACTTCTTCATCAGCTTTGAGGTTTCTGAGCACACTGGCTACCTCTTCTATATCTCCCACTCCCTCACTTTTTTCATATGATATTGTATGTTGCAAGTATGTATGTGTTTAGTGGTGTTTTCATTAATGTTGTCATTGATGTCAACAATGTACAGGTTGAGTTGTTGCCAAGTTCTTTTGAGAAAATTTGAGAAATAATGAAAGATGAGTTGAAGTGTGTTCTGTGCATGATCCAATATTATGGTCCGCATTTCCTTTGTGTTGACCCAATGCCTTTGTAGATCTATAGGTGTGTTCATGAGCTTAAATGGATTGTATATCCCGAGTTTCAGATTCTAGTTTGATGGATAGAAAAGGATATGTTCACCAGTGTGTGAACTGGTTGTCAGAATTATTTGTTTATACGTTGGGAGAAATGTTTTGGCTCCACAGTATTTTGGTATGTGGTTTCAGATCTTCCAGATCTAGGAAAAGACTTCCTCTGATTATTTTTGTGTTCGAGAAAAGTTGCTTATGGTTTGGCGCTCCGGAAGACCTATTCCAGAGCTCCAGTATCATTTTTGGTTGGTCCAATTGGATTGGTAATGAGTTACCTAAGAATAAAGTTTGTCAAAGTTGTTGTGGATGTATCTGAGGTATTCCCAAAGATGGTAAAATGGTTGGTGAAGCATGTTGAGTTTTCCACGTAAGATTATCTTGCTGGTGATGCATGTACTTCAAAGATTGTTGGTGTTTTCATTAGGTTTGGCCGACTTGGTGTTTACATGTTACAATAAGCATTTGCATTGACTTGAGGAAGCATGTGCGTGATCCAAGATGTTGTTTGGGTTCTAAATTAAATATGTAATTGGTCCTGTCACATTCTTTTCCACCGCGGGGATGTTGAATAACCAACCTTATGAATGTTTCTAAGTTTGATGATGGTATAAAAGCAAGACAAGTTTTAGCAAATCAAATATCCATCTATCATTCGATTCGAGCAAGTGAAGAGTGTGCGAACAAGTGTGAAAAGCATAGTGTGGAAGAGAGAATCAAGGCAACAATATTCTATTGTGTAAATCTTTTGATCAAGATGTGAAGTGTGTGTAACTCCTGGTGGTGGATCTTTTATCTATCTCTTTGTATTTTTTTGTAGGAAGTGAGCCTCCCTTTCTGGACAATGAGTCCTAAGGTAGTGAGCCCTTAATCTGGGTAGTGAGCCTTTGTATTTGGGTAGTGAGCCCTCTAGTAGTGAGCCTTTGTATCGAGTATTGCTTTACATCTATATTGTTAGTTAATCCTCAACGTGGTTTTTCCCTCATTGGGTTTTCCATGTAAATCTGGTGTCTCTGGTGTTGTGTTTCTATTATTTTCATTTCATGTTCACACTTAATAATAGATTGATGATAAAGTGAAAATTTTAATTTTGGAAGTAAAGTTTTTGATATAATTGATTCACCCCCCTCTTAGTTATCTTGTGAATTTCAACAATTGGTATTAGAGCTCTGGTTCCTTGTTGAAAAGCTTAACCACTTGAGGTAGATTAGATGACGCACAAGTTGCAACTTCCTATTTTTTATGTAGCTGATTATAGTGATTGGAAAGAAAAAATGAGGAGTTATTTGATTTCAATTAGTTTCAATACTTGGAAAGTTGTGGAGAAAAAGTATGTGATACCAACAGCTGGTCCGTCCACTACTAATGAGGTTGCAACATTTGAATATAATGAAAGATCAAGGTATGCCCTCTTTAGTGCTTTATCTAAGAATGAAAGAACGAAAGTTATCTCTCTGGCTACAACAAATGAGATATGAACAAAATTGAAACACATTTATGAAGGGAATGAGAGAGTAAAATTGTCAAGGAAATTAATTGCTAAGTGAAAATTTGAGAACTTGAGAATGGAAGAAGGAGAAGACATTGCAAGATATTATCAAAGAGTTGAAACCATTGCAATTGAAATAAAGAATCAAGATGCTACCATGAAAGATGAAGATATAATTGAGAAGATCTTGATGAACTTACTAGACAATTACAGTGACAAAGTATTTGCTCTTGAAGAACAGTATGATCCAAAGACATTTACTAAGGAACATCTATTTGGAGTCCTGACTGCATTTGAGATTAGAAAATTTGCAAGAGATAAGGAGAAGATTGAAACAACCTTTAAAGCAATGAAGATAGAAGATGATCCAAATGATGATGATACAAAAGATCTGGAAGCAAATTTCACAAGGAGATTGAAGAAAGGTATTGGTAAATACAAAGGTAAGTTTCCCTTTAAGTGTTTTAGTTATGGAAATATTGGTCATTATGGATCAAGATGTCCTAATAGAGCTACACAAAAGAAGAATAAAGACAATAACAATAATTGCAAAGATAAGAAGGATAAGAAGTTCAAGAAGTTGTACTATGTCAAGGAGGATGTAGGAATTTCTGATGATGAGTTTGATTTTGAGGAAGATAAAGATGGATGTTTGTTTCTGGCACTAGAGAAGAAATGTGTAAAGGAATCTGGTCTGGAGAGGAAGATGGATGAACCAGAAGGTACTCTGGTAACTTCTCTTCATGCCATATAGGATGAAGACTTTTGGTTAATTGATAGCGGATGTTCAAATCATATGACTAGAGATAAGAGTAAGTTTACTAAACTTGAGAAGTATGATGGAGGTATAGTCATGTTTGAAGATGATTCTCGTGCTAAGATTGTTGGTAAAGGAACAATTAGCTTTGATAGAGAACATAATACTAACAATTTTTACTATGTAAAGGGTTTAAGGCATTATCTCTTAAGTGTTGGGAAATGTGCAGCAAAGGTTTTAAGCTTTTGTTTTAGGATAACACTTGTGAGATCAAGAAAGGATCCATAATTATGGTAGTAGCTAGAAAAAGAACTCATGGAAACATCTATTAGCTAAAAGGTAGTAATGATCAGTGTTTTATTTCTTAGATTAGTGAAAGTTGGCTCTGGCACCGGAGGATGGGACATGTGAATTTTGATAATCTAGTTAGGATCATTTCTAGAGAAGTTGTGAGAGATTTGCTCTGAATCACAAAGCCTTCAAATTCAATCTACAAAAAAATTTAGATGGGAAAGCAAACAAGAACCAATTTTAAAGGAAAAGACCAATCTTCTATCAAAATGCTAGAATTAATCCTTATAGACCTTTGTGGTCCTACAAGAACAGGAAGCCTAAGTGGTGACATGTACTTTATTCTCTTGATTGATGATTACTCTAGGATGAAATGGGTTACATTTCTTAGAGAAAAGGCTCAGGCTCTTGATAGATTCAAGGTATTTAAGGAAAGAGTAGAAAATGAGGAAAATCTAAGGATTAAATGTTTAAGGTCTAGTGGAGGTGGAGAATTTACTTCTGGTGAGTTCAATGCATTATGTGAATAGCATGGCATAAAAAGACATTATTATGCTCCTAGAACCCCTCAACAAAATGGAGTTGTGGAAAGAAAGAACCAGTTTGTTCAAGAAGCTTCTAGAACTATGATGAAAGAATCAAATGTTCCTAATGTGTATTGGAGAGAAGCTATTCATACTATTTTTTACATTCATAACAAAGTTCAAATTAGAGATAACAACACTAAGACTCCTTATGAGTCATGAACTAGTAAGATTCCTACTGTGAAATAATTTAATGTATTTGGTAGTAGATGTTAATTAGAAGAGATGAAGAAAATCTTGGAAAGTTTGATGCTAGATGTCATGAAGGAATTTTCCTTGGATATTCAAATAATAGCAAGGCTTATAGATGCTTTAATAAGAGGCTGAGAAACATAATTGAAATTACTAATGTGAAGGTTGATGAAGCTATGCATATACCGGTGGAAATAAATGAAGTTGAACCTGATGATCCTATTTGTGTGCAAATACAAGAAGAAGAAGAGATTCTGAAACCTACACCCAAGACTCCTAAATATGTTCATAAAAATCATCCAGTGGAACAGATAATTGGAGACAAAAGTGAAGGAGTGAAGGCAAGAAGAAAAGTGGTTGAGGTAAACTTGTGTTTACTTTCTAAGATTGAACCTAAAACTGTGAATGAAGCATGTAATGATGAAAGTTGGATGAAATCAATGAAAGAAGAACTACAATTGATAGAGAAGAATGAGACATGGGAACTAGTCCCTAGACCTGCAAACAATAATGTAATTAGTTCAAATGGGTATTCAGAAACAAGCTGAATGAAGATGGTGAAGTGGTAAGAAATAAAGCAAGATTGGTATTCAAAGGATACTCACAGGTTGAAGGAATAGATTTTGAAGAAAATTTTGCACCTATAGCAATAATGGAGGCCATTCAGATGTTCTTAGCATTTTCAGCTCATAAAGACTTCAAGGTATATTAGATGGATTTCAAGTCTACATTTCTAAATGGAGAACTGGAAGAAGTATATGTGGAGCAACCGAAAGGTTTTTCACTATCAGACAAACCAGACATGGTTTGTAAGTTAAAGAAGGCATTATATGGATTAAAGCAAGCTCCTAGAGCTTGGTATGATAGATTGGAGAAATATTTAACAAAGCAGGGATTCAACAAAGGGTCCACATACAACAATATTTACTTGAAGGATGAGAAAGACAAGATGTTAATAATTGTGGTATATGTTGATGACATCATCTTTGGTGGAAATGAAGGTATGTGTAAGAAGTTTTATGAAGAGATGCAAAAAGAATTTGAAATGTCTATGATTGGTGAACTGGATTTCTTCCTTGGACTTCAAGTTAATCAAACTGACAAAGGGATATTCATTTCACAATCCAAGTATGTTAAGGAATTATTGAAAAAGTTTGGGATGGACGATTCCAAATCAGTTTGTAACCCTATGGTAATTGGATGTAAGCTGAGTAAGGAAGATGAATCTACTAAAGTTGATCAGAGCATGTACAAATCCATGATTGGAGGATTGTTGTATCTTACTGCTACTAGACCTGACATTATGCATGCAATATGTTTGGTTGCAATATTTCAAGGAGAACCGAAGGAAGCACATGTTACAACTGTGAAAAGGATATTCAGATATCTTAAAGGAACTCCATACTATGGGCTATGGTATTCAAAGGATGATGATTTCACTTTAATTTCCTATACTGATGCAAATTGGGCTGCTTGTGTTGATGACCAGAAGAGTAAAAGTGGTGGTGCATTCTTTCTTGGAGGAAGATTAGTTTCATGGTTGAGAAAGAAACATGATTGAGTTTCTTTATCCACTGCATAAGCAGAGTATATTATAGCAACATCCTGCTATACACAAGTTGTGTGGATGGAGAAAACCTTGTTGGACATAGGTGTGGTAAGTGATGAACCTATCTCTATATTCTGTGACAATACAAGTGCTATAAAAATATCAAAGAATATAGTGATGCATTATAGAACAAAGCACATATCTATTAAATATCACTAATTGAGGGAGAAGGTATTACATAATGAAGTTAGACTTGAATATGTACCTACCGAGGAACAAGTTGCAAACATATTCACTAAGGCCCTTCTGAAGGATACTTTTGAGTATCTCAGAGGAAATTTAGGGGTTTATACCCCTCATTCTTTGAACTAAGTGCACATGGAGGTGCATTAGTCTAGTGGATTCACATTTCTCTTTGTTTTGGATTGATGGTTGAGTTTTACTCCTCATGGGGAGTAGAAAAGTGCATTATTGCAGTATGTGATGTGGATATACTCCTAAGGGGGAGTGAACAAAGATTTCTATGGCAAGAATTTCCTTTTCCATTGATTTCAAAGGGGGAGAGAGAGCATGCAAAAATTATATGCTTGTGTAGGTTGTCACTTCTGAAAATCATGTATGCCTATGGGAGAGAGAGCATGTGTAAATTTTATGCTTGGCAGGTTATCGCTTCTAAGAAGCATGTATGTTGTCTTTGATGGTTTTTCACATCATGTGCTTCCATCAATGACAAAGGGGGAGATTTTTGCAAGTATGGATGTGTTTAGTGGTGTTGTAATTAATGTTTTCATTGATGTCAACACTGTACAGGTTGAGTTGTTGCCAAGTTCTTTTGAGAAAATTTGAGAAATAATGAAAGTTGAGTTGAAGTGTGTTTTGTGCATGATATGTTATTGTGGTCCACATTTCCTATGTCGACCCTATGCCTATGCGGATCTGTAGGTGTGTTCATGAGCTTAAATGGATCGTATATCCCGAGTTTCAGCTTTTCGTTTGATGGATAGAAAAAGATATGTTCACTGGTGTGTGAACTAGTTGTCAAAATTATTTGTTTATAGGCTGGGATAATTTTTTTTGCTCTGTAGTCTTCTAGTATGTGGTTTCAAATCTTGCAAATCTAGGAAAAGACTTCCTCTAATGATTTCTTTGTTCGGGAAAAGTTTCTTATGGTTTGGCACTCCGGAAGACCTGTTCCAGAGCTCTTATATCTTTTCTTGTTGGTCCAGTTGGACTGGTGATGAGTTACCTGAGAATAAAGTTTGTTGAAGTTGTTGTAGATGTATCTGAGGTATTCCCAGAGATGGTAAAATGGTTGGTGAAGCGTGTTGAGTTGTTCGCGTAATATTATCTTGCTGGTGATGCTTGTACTTCAAAGATTGTTGGTGTTTTCATTAGGTTTTGCTGACCTGGTGTTTACACATTACAATAAGCATTTGCATCAACTTGAGGAAGTGTGTGCATGATCCAAGATGTTTGGATCCTAAATTAAATATGTAATTGGTCCTCTCACATTCTTATCCACTCTGAGAATGTTGAGTAGCTGACCTTATGAATATTTCTAAGGTTGATGATGGTATAAAAGAAAGACAAGTTGTAGAGAATCAAATATCCATCCATCATTCGATTCGAGCAAGTGCAGAGTGTGCAAACAAGTGTGAAAATCAGAGTGTGATAGAGCGAATCAAGGCAACAATATTTTATTGTGTAAATATTATGATCAAGTTGTGAAGTGTGTGTAACTCTTGGTGGTGGATCTTTTATCTATCTCTTTGTATTTTTTTGTAGGCAGTGAGGCTCCCTTTCTGGACAATGATTCCTAAGGCAGCGAGCCCTTAATCTAGGTAGTGTGCCTTTGTATCTAGGCAGTGATCCTTTGTATCTGGTATTACTTTACATCTATATTGTGAGTTAATCCTCATCCTATTTTTTCCCTCATTGGGTTTTCCACATAAATATGGTGTCTCTGGTGTTGTGTTTCTATTATTTTCATTTCATGTTCACACTTAATAATAGATTGATGATAAAGTGAAAAGTTTAAGTTTGGAAGTAAAGTTTTTGATACAACTGATTCACCCCCCCTCTTAGTTATCTTGCGCATTTCAACATTGTAGACATATAAAATTGACCTAACACCTATTACACACTCTAAATAACATTTTCACATCATCGACATCATTATCATCAAACATCATTGCATTTCATATCAATTACATCAAAAACCCTAATTTTCCCTATTATTAAATAATATGACATTATTTAATTAATTCTTTTCTGCATCTTTTTTGACTAATTAAATAAATTCCATTTATTTAATAAAGTCCTAAAACCCTATTTCTGCTATTAATTGAATAAAACAATATTATTTAATTAATTCACGTTTCATCAATTTCGACCAATTAAATAAATTTCATTTATTTAATAAAGTCCTAATCTAACATTATTCTGTCTTGATTAGTTAAATAACACCAATTATTTAATTGCATCACTAAATCATTTTATTCCCCTAAGTCGATTAAATTATTAAATCATAAAATATCACTTTCCCTCAAAATTCGAATAAACTATTCAAAAACATTATTAAAAATCAAATCAAACTAATGCAACTTTGTTTGAAAAAGTCAAACTTGATTTCCACGTTCAACTCCAAAATGAATTAATTAATCATTCTCAACCACTTTTTTGATTGAGTAAATTATGATCCCCTGATTTCTTAATCTATTCTTGACCGTTCAATCTAATTCTTGACTGGTCAATCTATATTACTGATTGATCAACCTAATTCCTAATTGATCAATCTATCTCTCAATCCCATAGATTATTCAATCTTTTTCTTCAATCACAAAAATTGTGCAATCTATTTTGCACAAATTATTCATGTCTAAATCCTCTCAACAACCTTCAACTGTCGATCTTGATTCAACATTGTTAAATCTTGATCGTCCATTTCAGATCACAGTTTTTATATAACAAACCTCTTTCGTCACCAAAAAGGATCAAAAAATCAACATCATTTGCACAATGAAGTATTGTCGATATTCCTAATCACCATTGACAAAACTTCAACATATCTTTGATCAACCAGCACTCACATCGCATCAAAGCTCTGACACACACAACAATGGAGGCTTTGTAGTGATATGAACAACCCAACATCAGGCGAATACACTCTGACATGGGATGGTAACCTTTACTTTGATTTGAATTTCATTATCATAATTGTAGGATTTCAACGATGTTTTCAATAGCTTAGAAAGTCATTTCATGAGTGAATGGATACAAATCTACATTATTGTTTTATTTTAGATTAGATTCTATTTCATTCGCATTTAGCTCATTTAGCTTCTATGATTTCCCGCATCACACATTTTGGCACGCCCGGTGGGACCCTGGGACTCCCATACACTAATGATTTCATGAGAAAATTTTGAAGTTACAGGTCTCAGAGGCGCTTTTGAAAAATCTTCACACATAGGTTTCTAGTAGCCGTTGCACCGAATTTCATGAAAACCGCACACTTGATCCTAAAAATAGTGCACTTGACCTTGAAACTATCACCTTTTCTTTTTTCTAGCACCTTTGTCTATTGACAGAGGGCACACTTTCTTTTTTCAATGCTTTTTTTCTCTAACAGAGGACACACTTGCCGATTTTTCTGCACTTTTTCTCTGTCAAACCTATGTCCGAGATCTGTAAATTTTAAATTGATTTCTAATGCTAATGGATGCTTTTTGGGATTGTGTGATAGGTATTAATGGTTGTGTATGTAGGATCGAGAAAAAATAACACCTTTTTCTATAGGGAAGACAAATGGTCAAAGAAATTCATATTTTTAATGCTTGTTAAAGTTAGGAATTTTTATCTTGGTGCATAAAAAGAACAACACATTTGTTTTTAAGTGCTCTAAAATGAAAAATTTCAATGCTTTTTAAGTTAGGAATATTTCATTTTAGTGCTTAAAAATAACCTACAAACAACACATTTGTTTTTAAGTGCTCTAAAATTAATAATTTCAATGCTTTTTAAGTTAGGAATATTTCGTTTTGGTGCTTAAAAAGAACCTACAACAACACATTTGTTTTTAAGTGCACTAAAATGAATTTTTTCAATGATTTTTAAAGATAGGAATCTTTTATTTTGGTAAAAAGAACAGCACATTTGTTTATAAGTTCTCTAAAATTGAACCATTTCAAAGCTTTCTAAAGTTAGGGATTTTTATTTTGGTGCATAAAAAGAACAACACAAATGACCAAAATGATTTCCTTTTGTTGACCAAATAAGACCAAGATCAATTTAGAAACACTCAAAATTTGGGCTTAAAAATGAACAAATCAGTTTTTTGTATTGCACCTTTGCTATCTTAAGTGGTTAATAGCTAGAATACTTCATGTTGGTGCTCTTAAAAAGAACCCTTGTTATGCTTTTCACACATTATTTTGGGGATAATACCACTCGAGGTGCTTAAAAATAATCAAGTTGTTATGAATTATATTCCATGCATTTAGTGTTTGGAAGCTAGATGGTTGTCCTCTCTCCTTGCACCTTTTGGTGATCTTGGGTGAGTGAAAACATCTTGAGCTTCACACCTTTATTTTCAAGAAAAACTTTAGAGGAACTTCCTGTTGAGACACATCCCACACTGGAGAACTCATAGGTGACCCAAGAAGTATTCTCATTTTGGACCACTATATAAATTATTGTGGGTGTGAGGAAAGTTATCACCAACCAAGTGATGCTTTTTTATATCGATGCCTATCTCCCCTAGTATTTGTGTGATACATTAAAAACCGAAAGGGCTGGGAGGCCTCTTAATTGAGCAAAGTGTCACATGTATAGACATCCAAAACTAATAACCCCAAAATAGTCATTAAAAACCCTTGTTAGTAGTGCCCATCCAAGTCCAAATTTGAAGCATACTTTTAAAGTAGTGCATTGGAATAGCATCATTCCAAGAAGATACTTACCATGTTTAGTTTTTGGTTGAGGCAATAAAGCAAATAGGGAAGAGACTCTTTTACTTGGCACGTCAAGATGGTACATTTCCTTGACATAGCCTATTTGTCCATTCCATCTTCATAGATTAATCATCTCTTAGGGGATGACTGGTAGGGCTACCAAGAAATACGTACCCACTTAAGCTAAGGTTGTAAATGTTTGTTTATGTAAAACTTGTCAAAACATTCAAAACAAACTTGACATCAAATTTTGTGCTTGATCTAAAATAATACATCCAAATAAACACTAAACATGATGGTTGAATCACAAACCCTTTGACTTAGTGTATGCTTTTAAGCGAAGCCCTATATTTACACTCCTGAAGGATTTCCTTAAAGGTTTATGAATATTCATGCTTTAATTTTAGGCTACATTGGCTCAAAGTAAACATTGGAAACTATGGCTTGGGTATCATGATTTAACAACTTAAAGCCATAGACATATAGGTGACACTAGTACATTATTTTTGAGTCAGTAAAATTGGTTGTGTCACTTTCCACATCTAGAAGCAACTCAAAATGCCTAAAAATTAAAAAAAAAACAACACTGCTACCAAAATACTGAAGCTAAAAAACCAATTTACACAAAGGCCACACTTGCTACTGATTCTAGTGCACTTGACCCAAAATTCGGTGCACTTGCCAAAAAAATCCTATGTTTTCTCTCTGTCCCAAAAACTTTACTGATGAAAATTAGTTGCATTTGAAAAAATCTATGCACTTGCTTCTCAGAAACTGACACATGTGCCTAAAATCTACTCGCAATTTCCAAGAAATTTTTCTTTTAACAGAGTAACCCACCACATTGAACAAAAACACACAAAGGTCACACTTGACATTTTAGCTCGCACTTGCTTCTGAAAAACGAACACACTTGACAAATTTTAGGCCGCACTTGATAAATCTAGCCGCTATTTCTCATAGTCTGTTGCTTTTTCTCAAAACACATCGCTTCTTCTTTATCCTACTAGCAATCAAAAAAATGAATTAAAGTTGATTACATGATCCTTGTTAGAACAAAACAATTAGAAATCCAGATAAGTCATACAATCCTTCATCCACTCTCAAAATCCATCCTACTTTTGGAATTAGAATCAAAACAAACAAACTTGGATTATTCCCTCACTCGTACTTCTAAGATATCAATAGTTACTTGGAACTCGTGGATAGTTTAAGGTTTTTTGCAACATATCCTCTAGAAGGAGAAGTGAGATATCAATCCATGCCTTTTCAATATTTTGGCTTCCAAAAATAGTGCCACCTCCAAACAACACTCAAACCTTAGGGTCTTGAGCTTCATAAAAAACCATACCAAAACATCCACACTCTCACCATATGACCATTTGGTGACCCGTTGCTACAATTCAACAACCAAACATTATAGCATTGATCCTACAACCAAGTCTCAAACACATTGAAGGTGAACAAACTGATATCATTAGAAATTTAAGGACCTTCATATTTGAGAAGAATGAAACACCCAACCAGTGGAGAAATACAACAAACATCTTAGATAAAGAGGAAGAGAAAGAAAACCTAGCTGTCGAAAGACCCGTGTTACCACCTCCTATGTGGCAATAGATATACACCCTTCACGATCTCTGTCAAGAGAAAAATCCTTAAGCAAAAATCCACACTTTTTCTTTAAAATAACCATCCTACTATAAAGTTTTCCAAAGGGTACATCCTGAGAAGATATCACACCTGTCAAAATCAACTAGAACATTTCTATTTACGCTTTTGAATGGGCCAACAACCCCTAGATCTAATGCACTGAAAATAAAATAAGAAACAACAAAAGCAATTTCGTTTTCCTTAAAAACAAAAAAATATACAAACAAACACATTCTCTTTTCATAGCTAGGAGTCACGAAAATGTTTGTAAAATCTTGGCAATTGTTTATGAAAACTACAAGATCACAACATAGGAAGAACATGGAAGCAAAGAAGAACAATTCCAACATCCCATCAACAAACACCACAAATAATGAAGGTGGCCCATGGGCTATAGGCCAAGTGACCTTAAAACACCCCAAAAGAGACCCATGTACATAGACACATTCGGTGAGGAAGAGCTAAAATACAAACAACAAGAAGTGATAGAACAAAACAACCAGGACCCAAAAAGAGTAATCATAGAGGAGGAGATAAATGATGAGGAACTATTTGAATATTCCAACAACCCTAAGGTGCTAAAACTAATGGATAAATTGTTGAGGAAGGACCCAAATTCATACTTCTTTAAGTTAGCACAGAGTGGTGCTCAGCTACTAGTAGATTTTAACGTGGAGGTCCTCAAGGATCCTAATATTATTCCCTTGGGGTATAACTCAATTGTGAGACATATAACCAAACCCCCAGAGATGCCAAACATGTGGCCCATATTCTCAAAAAATAGTGGTCAAACCAAAGAAAACCCCTTGTACAGAAAACCAACTCAGATTGAACAAGCGATAGTGGCACAACAGTATCAAGGAGGTCCATCCTAGTACATACCATAAAAAAAAATCCACCTCCTAGAAAATATGTACCTCAAAACACTTTGAATGTTGATCCTTCCCAGAACACATAGTACCACCAACAAAGTGGACCACAGGGTCCCCTTTCAAACCAGTACCACCAACAAAGTAGACCACAAGGTCCCCTTCCAAAACAACAACACCATCAACAAGGTGGACCACAGGGTCCCCTTCCAAATCAATACCATCAACAAGGTGGATCGTAGGGCCCCATTCCATATTAGTCCCAATAATAAGGTGTACCATAGGGTACCCTTCTTCAGTCATCTGATCAACAAGGTAACCCACTAATGCACCATCAAGGAAACCTTCAGTATAGTTCATCCCAACAACAAGGTGTGCCACATGGTACCCTTCCCAATTCATCCTACCAACAAGGTGTCCCACTAATGCATCAACAGGGTAACCTTCAATATAGTTCATTTCAACAATAAGGCATGCCATAGGAAACCCTTCTTCTGTCATCCCATCAATAAGGTAACTCGCCAATGCACCAACAAGGAAAACTTTAGTATAGTCCATCTTAGCAACAAGGTGTGCCACAGGGAACCCTTCTTTATTCATCCCATCAACAAGGTAACCCACCAACACACCATTAGGGAAAACTTTAGTATAGTCTATGCTAGCAACAAGGTGTGCCATAGGGCACCCATCTTTAGCCATCCCATCAACAAGGTAACCCATCAATGCACCATCAGGGAAACCTTCAACATAGTTCATACCAACAACAAGGTGTGCCACAGGGAACCCTTCCTAATACATCCTACCAATAAGGTGTGATACATGTCACTCTTCCTCATTCATCCAACCAACAAGGTGTCCTTATAATGCATTAATAGGGTAACCTTCAGTATAACTCATCCTAGCACCAAGGAGGTAAACCTACTTACACTCAATAAGGAGCTAACCCTTCTTACACACAACAAGGGCCCAATATGCTCTATGTTCAAAAAAACTATCAAGGTTTGATACTCTTTTTATATCCAACTTATGACCAAAGCATGGTAGGAAAACAAGGATATTACATGCAAGAATTATAAATGAAGGTACCAAAAATAGAGATGGAACTACAACTAGAGGTGATGAATCAAAAAATTATCAGAAATGCAGGTAGGGAAAACAAAGAAGACCTACACCCCTCAGGAAATATGTACATTCCAATTCGATCACTCCATCGCTACACTACCTTTTCCAAAAAACTTTGAAATACCCAAGTTCGACAAGTACAAAGGAAAAGGTGATCCAATAGAGCACATGCAATAATTTTCAGTGACATGTATAGAGATACAAAAAAATGATGCTTACCTCATGAAGCTCTTTCCACATAGCCTTACAAGTCATGCTATGGAGTGGTTTTCTCATCTATCGTTGGGAATTAAAACCTTTAACGAACTATTTAGCAAGTTCATAAGCCACTTCTCATTCAACATAGAGCAAGATGTCACTGTCACAAATTTATCCACAATCAAACAAAGTCAAGGAAATTACTTTACCTCTTACCTACAATGATTGAGGCACAAAGCTATTCAATGCAAATGGCTTATTCCACACAAGGAATTGGTAGATATCTTCATCTCAAATGTCCTACCTGAGATTAACTACCAACTCACTATGTTATTTCCTACATAGTTTGAAGAAAAAATTGAAAAGGGATTACATATTGGGAGAGCTCTCATAGCAAGGGGAGTCCTTAAATTAAACAACTCAAAAGACAGTCCCTGTAGTTCAAATGATAAACCTAAAATCTGGGAAAAAAACAAGAACGCTACAAATGATGGAGTACTTGACACGAGAACCCTATGGCATGCACAAAATATACCTCAAAATAAAACACAAGTGGCACAAATGACCTATGTTCCAAATAGTACACAGAACAAACAACTTTCCTATCCCAAGAACAATAAGGTAGTCAACCAACAAATGAATCAAGGAGGATAAAAAAGACAATATGATCAACCGAAGAGGTAGTTCAAAGTACTAGGAGAGTCACTTGAAACAGTCATACGTAAACTAGTACAACAAAACCTTATGGAGTTGAACGATCACCCAAACTATTAGGAACCTAGCTTCAAGACACCATGGTATAGTGAGAAAGACTTGTGAAAATTCCATAAGATCAAAGGACACACAACCAACAATTACATGAGACTCAAACACATTATCCAAGACTCGATAAACAAAGGAGTAGATATTGAACATCGTCCCAAGAACAAGAACCTTCAAATATACACCAACCCAATCCAAAATCACACTAAAATAAATGATAAAGGAAAGGACCAGGATTATCATGATGCTAACTATACCTACTAGGATACATATTTAGGAACCCTATCTCAAGATGATGATAATAGGGAAAATGTAGTCACTATACGAGGTGGAGAGAATAACTAGAATGTAACTACCTGTCGAGGGAGAGTTACAATACAAGGAGCCCCACCCAAACCTACAACTAAAGCATCAAATTACAACATTGTAGACTAGCTGAAGAGGACTCCTATCTTAATCTCAATACTAGAGTTGTTAAAACTATCACTCGTACATAGGGAAATACTTGAAAAATAATTGGAAGCGTCAATCCCCAATGACCTCAATCCAAATAAGTTCCAAGCCCTAGTTGGAAAAATCATGAGCAACAATCATTTAATATTTTCCAAGAAAGATCTTTCTGAAAGTACATTCCACAACCAAGCCCTACACATAGAGGTTGGTGTCCACAAGATCATGTTAAAAAGAGTGTTGATAGATAATGGTGCAGGTCTAAACATATGTACCTTGAAATTAATCAAACAATCGGGGTATTTTGACGATGTGATAGATAAAGCAAGGAGTATCACCATAAGGGCCTATCATGACCTTGAAAGGAATTTTAAAGGAACAATCAGGCTACCATTGTAGATAGGACCGACCACCATGGAAACCACATGTCAAGTGCTTGACCTCGAGTTATCGTATAACCTACTCTTGGGATGCCCTTGGATTCATGAATTACAAGCAATACTTTCCACCTTCCACCAATGCCTAAAGTTTTCCCACAAAGGAAGAGATGTAACCTTATATCTTGATCCTAAACCATTCCATTTTTGTGCAAAGTTGGAAGAGAAGTATAATAAGATCCAACACATACCTAGCAATGACATAGCCTTCCATTCACTCTCGTATGTTGACCCTTCCATGCTACCATCAACCTCAATCAAGATAAATTCAAGTGAGAAACTGAAAATGGAAACCAAGCTTCAAGTACTTGACAGGGGTTATGGGAATTACCACTTTAACCAAGAATTTTGTATTGGTATGCTCCCACCAACAACTAAAATCTATGGAGGTCCAAAAGAGATCAATCTTGCTTAGACAGTGCAAATGATAGCCAAACACATGATTTTCACCAAGTGGGGAGACATGAAAGATGAAGAGATATTCAAAGAGGACTTCTCATCCATGATTTACAAAGAGGGCCAAGAAGATCTAGAATGAACACAAACCCTTCTAATAGACCCTCGTAGTATAGTCTACCAACTAGTTAAACATATGGAATATAGTGGAACGGGTGGCCTTGGGCTACACAAACAAGCTAGGTGGGAGCCTATCATAGTGGAACAAAGAAATAAAAATATGGGACTAGGTTATGATCCAAAAGACATGGTTACTCCAAAAACTAGACGAACCTCTTTTAAGAAACAAGAAACTTATGCTAGCGTTAAGACACTGGATATCTACCATATCATGAGAAATGATTTACCCATCAAAGAATTATTCAAAAAATTTAGCAATGATAGTTTCCTTCTCCAATTTATCAAAACCATTCGCAATATCTATTATTAGTCTAGAATGGAATCTAATGAATAGGAATGGGAATCTCCTTTATTTTTCACTAGATATAGTTCCCCCACTTCTAGTAATGATGACCTAGATACCCAGTGGGAAAAATATACCAGAGCCATATTGACCATTTCACCAACCTCCATAAGATTTGTAGAAAATAATGATATCCTCCCACTCTGTTACCCGTAATTGATAGATTGGGACCAACAACAACATACACCTATTCTGGATCAATTCTAGAATGATGAGGAAATTGTGGAGTTCATGGGACTTCAAGTAGACATACCAACAAGAGATCACAAAGCAGGGTTCGTCATGGAGCTCAGACAAGATGCATACTTTTGTGGAGAGACTGGACATTCTAGTTGCAAAAATTAAAAGGAAAATATTAAGATCAAACCGAGGTCCCCTAGAGAAAACCACAGTGTGGCTCTATTGGATCCAAAAAAGAAGAAAATAAAGGATGCATCCGAAGGTGAAAAACTCCAAGAGGCACCCAAGGATAGAGGGTTCAATCTCCACATATATGAATACCAAGAAAGATCAATGCTCCTAGTAGAAGAAGCAGAGTCTATAAATGTTGGCACCACAGAGAATCCAAAAATCACATACCACATGACATCACTTGATCCCGAAGAGAAAATAAATTTCACAGCATTCATCAATGAATGAAAGATAATTTTTTCCTGGACTAGATCCAACATTAGTGGAACATCATTTAGTTGTAGTCCCTAGAGAAAAGCCTATCAAGCAAAAACTCAAAAAAATGCATCCCCAAATAACATTACTGGTAAAGGTAGAGCTAAAGAAACTACTAGATGAGGGTTTTATCAAACCCATCAACTATCTACAATGGATATTAAATCTAGTACTTGTGTCAAAGCCTACTAGGGGCATAAGGATCTGCACATATTTTAGGGACCTGAACAAGGCTTTTCCAAAGGATGAATTTCCATTGCTAAGTATCGACATGATCATGGATCTAACAATAGGGCATGAGATGCTATCCTTAATGGATATTTTCTCTAGATATAACCAGATAAAAATCTCTCTAGATGATCAACACAAAATAACCTTTACTTGTGCTTAGGGGTCATTTTGCTGGAATGTAATGCCCTTTGGCCTAAAGAACGCAGGAGCAACATATCAAAGATCCATGAAAACCATATTCCATGATATGCTACACACCATCATGGAAGATTATGTGGATGATATTTTAGAAAAGTTCATCAATAGGGAAGAGCACTTGTCAAATCTCGCAAGGGTGTTTGATAGGCTTGAACAATATAATTTGAGACTCAACCTTAAGAAGTGCATGTTCGAAGTAACATCCGAAAAGATGTTAGGGTACATAGTGTCAAGAAGGGGGATTGAAGTGGATCCTACAAAAGTAAAAGATATACTAGAGATGCCTCCACCAAAAACACTAAAACAACTAAGGAGTTCACAAGGAAAGTTGCAATCCATCAGGCGATTTATTGCACAATTGGAAAACAAATGTCACCCTTTCACTCATCTTCTATACAAGGATATCACCTCCAAGTGGGATGGGAGATGTGACCAAGCATTCCAACAAGTCATGGAGTACCTACTTACTCCTCTTGTACTCATGCTTCCTATCCCAGACAAGGAAATGGTGCTCTACATTTCTACCACACAGCAGTGCTAGGAGTTCTTCTAGTCCAACTAGATGATAACTGTAGACATCCAAATTTGATCACTTTCATATGATCAAAATCGTCTACTCTATTCATCTATTTCATTAATAGTGATTAAATAATTTATTTAATCATTATTTCATTTTCTGCCTAAGGTTCCTAAAGTATGTAATTAAATAAATTAAATACTTTACCTTACCCCTTTTCTTCTCTAAATTAAATAAATATGACAAATTATTTAATTTAGTCTTTTAACCCATTTGAATTAAAACCAATTTTTAATTCCCCTTTTTTTCTCTCCTTGTCACATTCTCCATAACCCTCTTTTAATCCAGATTAAATTAATTAATCTGTGATTAGGATGTGCACCACTTAATCAAGATTAAGTGTCACATCCTCCATAATCTCCCACTTGCCTCTAATCTCTCATTAATTACCTTAATCTTGTGTTTGCACAACCTTAATCAGAATCATTAGCCACATTTGGCTTACCTTTTCTGGTCAACCTTCCCACTTACCATTTTTGATATGGACTCCCCTCCCCATGTGAATTTTTAATTCACTTTTATCTTTCCAAGGTCTTTCCCATCCCCATGCAAGATTCTAGAAGCCTTGCCTTGTCACTTCACATGTGCCAAGGGCTTCTAGAACCTTGGACTTGTCACATCTCCCACATGTGACAAATCTCTAGCTTTTTGGAGACCTCCTTTTATCCAATGAATCCTCCTTTGATTTACATTTATTCTTCCCACACATTTCCCCTTTTCCCATGGAGATTTTTGAGGAATTCTAAAATTCCTCAAAACTCTCTTTCATCCACATTTGGGGACAAGAAGTTCCTTTTTGAGGAAATCTTCTCATTCCCTAAGGTACCTCAAAGGTACTTGTCCTTCATCCACCTCATGTACTTCCCTTCCACCTCTTGTCCTTCTCTTCCACCTCATTTCCACATCCCTCCACCTTAGGACATCTCACCCTCCACATGTCAAGATGTGAGGACTTGTGAGTCCTCAACTCACCATAGCCCTTCATCTTGATCTTTGTTGGATCAATCCCAACCGTTCAATTCTCTAGATAATTCAATTTGGCCTATAAATACCCCTTCAATTCCTTCATTTTAGGGGATCAAGTCTTTTGCAAATAAACTCTTGCAAAATTGTCATTCAAGCTCTCATCCATTTTAGCATCCATATTGCATCAATTCATCTTGCATCCACTTCATTTTCATTGCCATCCAAGGAGCACACAAGACTTCAACATCAAGGGCCAACCAAGGGAGCAACAACATGAAGGTATAACAGCAATTTATTTGTTTATCTTGCTTTCATATTGTTCATTTTCTTAGGCTAATCATTGAAGTGCCCTATTATCTTGTTGTTTCTCTTTATTGCACTATTAGTTTTATCTAACATCTCTCACATTTAGGAAGCAGCATTTTATTAAGATCACATTTCTAGCACACCTGGTGGGACACACAAAGGGGTCTCTTTCTTTCACATTTTTTGTTGTTTGCTTGTTTGCAGATTCAGGTCGTAGAGGGGTGAACTTGCCCTCCTAGACGCCGCAAAGGGGCGACCTTGCCCTCTATTTCTGACTATTTTCTGTAGAGGGGCGACCCTGCCCTTTGCTATTTTTGACTGTTTTCTACAGAGGGGCGACCTTGCCCTCTGTTTTTGACTATTTTCTGCAGAGGGGCGACCTTGCCCTCTGTTTCTGACTATTCTCTACAGAGAGGCGACCTGGCCCTTTGTTTCTGACTATTTTCTGCAGAGGCGCGAACCTGCCCTTTACTATTTCTGACTGTTTTCTGCAGAGGGGTGAATATGCCCTTTTAGGTTGTTTTTTGACTGTTTTCTGCAGAGGGGCGAACCTGCCCTTTACTATTTCTGACTGTTTTCTGCAGAGCAGTGAATCTGCCCTTTTAGGCTATCTTCTGACTATTTTCTGCAGAGGGGCGAACCTACCCTTTTACTATTTCTGATTGTTTTCTGCAGAGGGGCGAACCTGTCCTTAACAGCACATTCGAGAGGGTAAAAAGGGGCACTTAAATTTCATGTTTGTCTTCTTGCTTTTGTTGTTTCATGCGCTAATCCTCTAATCTTGTTTGGTGGTGAGTGAAGTCAGATTTATTGCAAATCACAAAGAAGGGCAAGAAGATAAACAACTAACATTTCCTTGCAGGACCTTCCTTTTTATTCTGATTTTTAAAAGTCTTTCCTTGCTACTTTATCTAGGTACTTAGTATAAGTAGGGGAAAGTAATATTTGTTGTTTGTTGTGTCTATTTTACTTATTTTACCTTAAGGGGGCATTAGTTTGTTTTCACCTTCCTCCTTTGCACGTTGTGCGGATTCGAAGGAGGTAGTTGGAAACAATTAGTGTCATCTTCTTAGCGGGACCTGTTTGGGGATTTCATCACCCCAAGGGATGATCTCAACCACGCATATCGGTGGGGTATATAAAGGGGGGAGAGCCAAAGCTATACCTCAATCCAGTTGCATCGTAATTGGCAGAATGTCAAAGCTAGGATGATACCTAGATAGACATGAAGAGTTGGTCCGAGCCTTTCAGTATCTCGCTGGGGCTCCCGACTCATGCTTGCGACAGATTGGTTTTCACGATTGTGCCTCACTTACAAAGCATATATCGAGGACTCCCTAGAAACCTTGTTCATCCTATAGTAAGACCTTTGCCAGCCATACCCATTAAAACATTAATCATAGCATTGTGCTTGTTCAAAGTGTCTTTTTGTGAAAAACCATTAAGTTTTGGTAAGTCAAACTGTCATTAAACCATTTTAAGTCCTTGCCAAAATCCCTTATCCAAACCAAGTTCAAATTTTCACTGTAGAGGGGTGACCTTGCTCTTTGTTTCAGCCATTCATTGTAGAGGGGTAACCTTGCCCTCTGTTTCAGCCATTCACTACAGAGGAGCAACCTTGCTCTTTGTTTCAGCCATTTTCTGCAGAGGGGCGACCTTGCCCTTTGTTTCGGCCATTTTCTGCAGAGGGGCGACCTTGCCCTCTGTTTCAGCCATTTTCTACAGAGGGGTGACCTTGCCCTCTGTTCCAGCTTTTTCTGTAGAAGTGCGAATACGCCCCCTGAATAGATAGTTTCACCCGTTTGATCATTTTGAATCTCCGTTTGAATCCCCGAAACCTCCATTTGACCATTTGATCACCCTAAACACTCATTTGATCATTCTGAACCTCCATTTAACCTCTCCTAAAACGTCCATTTACCACATTCACATTGACCATTCCACCATTTGGAACATCCACCTTATCACAAGACCTAAACATCTTCAACAACATATCTCCCCTTTGCATCCATCATTATTCCTCAACACAAAAAACAAAAATGAAAAAAAAGAAAACTTTAAAACCTTGTTTTAGGAGTTATTTTCGCAAATTGACCAAGGCATTAAATTGATCGTTATCCTACATAATCAATCCTTGTCTTCAACCTAATCAATCCACTCCTATCTTGAAATGGATTTGTGTTGTAAGTCAACATCATTGGCCCAAATCAATCCCCTTCCATCTCAAGGTGGATTAGGCGTCATAATCATTGATTTAATCCGATCAACCGATGTTACAAGTCACCTAGGGTGATCTCCAAATCAGGTTTTAGGATCCCTTCCATCATCCAATCATCAATCCCAATCATCATTTGATCCAATCACCACCCAATCACCAAGTTGACACACCGTCATTCAATCCAATCCAATCATCAATCCAAATCATCATTTGATCCAATCCAATCCAATCACCAATCCAATCATCAAATCCAATCATCATCCAACCATCAAGTGATACATCATCACTTGATCCAATCAAATCCAATCACCACCTAATCATCCAATTGGGACATCATCAATTTATCCAAATCAAATCTCATCATCATCCAATCATCAAGTGATACATCATCACTTGATCCAAATCGAATCCAATCATCATCCAATCTCATCAAGTTGATACATCATCACTAGATCCAAACCAATCCAATCATCATCCAATCATCAATAGTGATACATCATCATTTGATCCAATCAAACCAACATCAATCATCATCTAATTCAAATCAATCAATCCAAATCATCGCCTAAGTCATCATCTAGAAGTTGAATCTTGAGACCACTTAGTCATTTTGCACGTTCATGCCCATTCAAACCCGCTCACAAAAAAAAAATCAAATGGCAGACCAACAAACACAAGGTTCCCAACCAAATTCCCCTCAAGATCCTAATAACATTCCACATGATCCCCATAATGGCGTTTCATCCCGATCAAACACTGACATTCAAAATATCACACCACCTAGTGATGAAAACATGGTCAATCAACCTGAAGTCACTGTTGACGAATATCTCAGCAATCTTGCCAATGTCCAAATGACAGATCACCTCCTAAACAAATGTGGGGATAAGATCCTTTCCACCTTACTCATGAAGGGAGTCAAACCACCATCCGGTTTCGATACATCACAATATGCCCTTCCCCCATTTGTCGGCCCACAAACGTCACAAAATGTTCCAGAAAGCTCCTACATTCCTGAAGGTGCACCCACTGAAAATTGGTACCACCCCGAACTTGGAAATGCTATCATCCATCAAGTCCAAGAATATCCTCATCTTCCAACCACAACATCTATCTACCATTCCACCACCTGATCCTAATGAACCCCACATCTATTGCATGTCGTCATACATCCCATCTGCTCCGCCACTTCCTCCCCCATATTCTAATATTGGGGGCACACCTCCACTTACCAACGCACTACCACCTACATTTCAACAACCTCCAAATAATCCACACCAATCCACCACACCACCAGCATCGCCACAATATGTTGCTACAACAATAGCTTCATCTCAACACTTAAATCAACAACATCCGCAACATACTTCCGTTCTCACACAACCACCACATCAAGTGTTGCAACATACATCTCAACAACAACAACACATCCCACCTAACCCATCACAACAACAAAAATACATCCCATCTCACCCGCCTCAACAACAACAAGTCTTACCTCATCCACCTCATCAGCAACAACAACAACAACCTCCACAACAACATGTGCACATCCCTACGCAAACACACCATAATCCGCTCACCAAATACCTTTATCATCCCTCTAGCACATACACTATTCCATCCCATACAAACCCTCCTCAGAATGTGCAAAACCAAACACGTACCCAAGCACCACCTTACGCCAACCCTACACAACCTCAACACAATCCCCATCAACAAACATTAAACCCATATCCATATGCCATGCAACAAACCACCATTGCACAACAAAACCAATCCTACCCACCCTATTTTCAACAACAACCAATTCACCAACATGGGGCACCTTACACTCCCTATTATCAACAAACGTCATCACACCAACAAAGAGGCCCTACCACTATGCATTATCAAAATGCTATGCAGCAACAGGCCCCCTCTCTTGTGTCTTACTATCAACAACAAGTGGCTCCCACTCAACACAATGAATCATCCAACCATCAACCTTCTTACAATCAACCAATACACTCATACCCGAATCAGCCCATTTATGATCCAACAATGGGAGGGCCATCCCCATCATAACCACAACATTATCCATACACTCAATCCACTTTGACTCCCATCAACAAGGACTTGGAAGAAGTAAAAGCCGCATTAAAGGACTTACAAGTTGGAACGGGAAAACAATCCTTCAAGTTCGAGGACATATGCCCTTATCCGTTTGATCCCTCCATTTCCTTGGTTCCTTTTCCTAAACATTTTGAGATACCCAAATTTGAGAAATACAAAGGAACCAAGGATCCTAGAGCTCACCTCCAAGATTTTTACGCTCATTGCCAAGAAGTCATGCACAATGACAATTACCTCATCCGACTTTTCCCTAAAAGTCTGCAAGGGGTCGCCCTCAACTGGTTTATGGGTCTGGAAAAGGGATCTATCAAGACCTTCACACAGCTATCTAAACAATTTTTCACTCACTTCTCTTTTAACTTAGAGAAAGATATTGACACACTTGATCTCCTCAAAGAAAAACAACACAATGGAGAGACCTTTGCAAGCTACTTGCAAAGATGGCGTGCCTTGGCTAGTAGGATGAAATCCCCACCAACAGAAAAAGACACGGTAACGTTGTTTATCGAAAACTCTCACCCGGATATGGCGCACAATTTCCAACTCCATTGCATCACTACTTTTGTGGGACTTGTGGAGAAAGGCCCCATCTTAGAACGAGCCCTTGTCGCAAGAGGACAAGTCAAACATTTCAATTCTGATAGAGAGAAGTCCTTCGGGGATAAACCTCATTTTTGGAATAGAAACAAAAATGCCATCAATGATGGTGTCACTGACACTAAACATGTCCAAGTGGCCAACACCACACAAAGATATCCTTCCTAGCAACAACCGTCTGTTCAGAATACCATATCTGTTCCCCAAGGGGCACCGCAACAACAAGCCAATCAAAATAACCAAGGTGGGAATAAACGACAATTCACTCAGTTGGGGGAACCCCTTAGCGTAGTGTTTAACAAGCTTCTTCAAGCCAAGTACCCCATAACATACCCTATCACCAAACCCCTCGATACGTCTAAACCAAGCCTGCTTGGTTTAAAGACAATGAATACTGCGAATTCCACAAAATTAAGGGACATACCTTGGATAAATTTCAAGGCTTAAAAACCTACATCCAAGGTCTCATTGATCAAGGCGAAATACATGTAGATGCTAACATAGCATCTTCATCCAATGCTCAATTACAAATATACCAAAATGCCTTTCTTAATCATAATCAGGGTCCTAGTAAGTCCAACTCAAATCCTAGACCTAGCAATAACAACCAGCCAGGGAACAGTACCAATAATATCAACTACAAAAATGTACCATACAATTATCAAGGTGTGGTTTCATATGTAGAACAAGTGGAACTCCGTGTATCCATGATACATGTTAAGGGAAAAGATCCACAATGTGTTGTTACTACTTGGCGAAACTGCATCACAATCCCAGCAGCATCTCCATCCACCCAACGACCATCCACCAATTCCCAGTATAATATCCTAGACCATCTAGGTAAAACTACAGCCCAAATATCCATTTTGGATTTTCTCAAGTCATCTCCCATACATCAAGATATCCTAACTAAGGCTTTGCAAAGCACACAAGTACCTGATAATATTGACCCTACCCAATTTTAAACATTGGTAGGCAATCTTTCATCAACCTATAAGCTAGCCTTTAGCCAAAGGGACATGCCGCATCTCGATTCAAACCACAACCGCCCCCTCCATCTAAAGGTTGGTGTCAACTATCAAAAAGTAAAAAGGGTATTAGTAGATAATGGTTCAGCCCTAAATCTATGTACGTTAAAGTTTATACAACAGGTTGGATACACCCAAGCTAATCTGAGAAATCAAGTGATCACCATCAAGGCTTATGATAATGCAGAGCGAGATTCTAAAGGCATTATTTGCCTCCCTATACAAGTGGGCCCCATTATGCAATACACTATGTGCCATGTTCTGGACCTTGAACTCCCATACAACATCCTTCTTGGCCGTCCATGGATTCACTCTATGCAAGCCGTACCATCCACTTATCACCAATGCCTAAAATTCCCATTTCAAGGAATGGAAGTCACCATACAAGCCGACACTCAACCCTTTGAATATTGTCGCACCTTGGAAGCCTCTTTTCCACATTCACATTATTGCCCAAGGGTCGAAATGGGGGCACCACAGACATCTGATCCTATCCCATCCACCAATACTCTGAATACATCATCTCCACCATCATCCGCACCCCCTTCCACCATCACCAAGGTCCAGATCATAGATAAGGGATGTGGTGAATACAAAATGCACACCACACTCAATGTGGCAACCATGCCACCTTCACCCTGCACATATGGGCAACCGATTCTACCATTACCAGAAGTAGAAGAAAAGACGCTGACCCTCACTTCCAAGAATGTGGGGTCCACAACATTCAATAATTTGGGCCTCTAGGATCTAATGGACGATGATATCAGTCAGTGGGTTTATCAAGAGGAGCCTAAACCACCATCACCCCTTATTGAATACTTTCACGAAGCCTATCCACATGCCTCCAAATTCATTGAAAATTGCCATTACCAAGGCGGAGGCCTTGGCGTAGAAGAACAAGGAAGACGTCTGCCCATTGAAGCAAATACCATCCGACCAAGGAATTTGGGCTTAGGCTATGATACCAAAAAAAAGGGTCTTACAACATCCGCTAACACCTCTAACAATGTTAGTGTTGACAGCAGTTCCCTTGAAGACATACCAGAGGAGGAGTCCATCATACATGCGTATGACGATCTGAATCACATTGACCTCCCCGCCATGTTTGAATGCTTATCCGTTTGTACCATAACTTTATCCCTTAAACATCCTGAGCTTATCGATCATGACCTACAAAGTAGCACACCAGTTAGCACTTTTCCCTCAGAAGATACCTATGTACATCTAATGGGATTGGGGGAAGATGAACGCCCTAATTACAAAAGCAAAAAGAAACAAAAGAAGAATGGGTCATCAAGTGAAAACCTTACTGAGGCGCTTTTTGACTATGAAAAAGTAAAAACAAAGGATGTATCTGACAGTGAAAACCTTGATACGGCACTGGAAGATGGGGACGTTCATCTTCCCCTTGTAGGAACATGACTATCCGAGCAATCTTCGATTCTCATTGAAGAAATGCAAGAGGTGAACCCGGGGATAGAAGAGATTCCAAGAATAACCTATGTGGCTAAATCTTTATCTGAAGCAGAATACACCACCATTGTCTGAATTCTCCGTGAAGGGATTATTAACTTTGCATGGGCTTACTCTGATATGTCTGGCTTAGATCCCAATCTTGTTGTCCACCATCTGGATGTCCATCCAGAGACTAAACCTGTCAAGCAGAAGCTCTGAAAAATGCACCCACAAGTAGCATTATTGGTTAAGAAAGAACTAGAAAAGTTACTAGATGCTAGTTTTATCAGGCCCATTGACTACTCTGATTGGATCTCTAATATTGTACCTATTGCTAAACCCAATGGAGACATCAGGATTTGTACAGATTTCTGGGATCTCAACAAAGCTTGCCCAAAAGATGACTTCCCCTTGCCTAACATCGACATGTTAGTCGACATCACTGCAGGACAAAAGATGCTATCCCTCATGGATGGCTTCTCTAGCTATAATCAGATCCGGATTGCCCCTGATGATCAACATAAAATCGCTTTTACAACACCTTGGGGTACGTTATGCTATAATGTCATTCCCTTTGGTCTCAAAAATGCAGGGGCAAGATATCAATGAGCAATGACGGTTATATTCCATGACCTCATTCACATCATCATGGAAGACTATGTCGATGACCTACTGGCAAAATTTGGAACCAGGGAAGAACACCCTACCATTCTGAAATGGATCTTTGAGCGCTTAGAACAATACAAGCTTTGACTAAATCTGAAAAAGTGTGTATTCGATGTCACATCAGGGAAACTCTTGGGCTTTATAGTGTCCCGAAGAGGCATCGAGGTTGACCCAGCTAAGGTGAAAGCTATCATGGATATGCCTCCTCCAAGAAACTTGAGACAATTAAGGAGTCTCCAAGGGAAACTACAATCCATCCGCCGCTTTATAGCCCAACTTGAAAATAAGTGTCAGTCATTTGCCCACCTTCTCAAGAAAGACACTAGTTTCAAGTGGAATCAACAGTGTCAGTTGGGTTTTGACATGCTCAAAGGATATTTGGCCCACCCGCCGATCTTGATGCCACCTATCCTTGGCAAACCCCTCCTGTTGTACATATCGGCCACATCATAGCATTGGGGGCATTATTGGCACAACATGATGAATCTTCAAAGGAACGGGCGATCTATTACATCAGTCACACACTGGTCAGGTATGAACTCAACTATTCACCAATGGAAAAGGCCTGTCTTGTTGTGGTCTTCAGCACACAAAAGCTACGCCACTATATGCTAAGCCATCCTATAAAATTAATATCCAAAGTCGACCCCCTCAAGTACCTGCTATCCAAGACAGCCCTGACTGGTTGAATGGCTAAATGGATCATGCTCCTTAATGAGTTTGATATAGAATATGTGGATAGAAAAGCCATTAAAGGACAAGTAATAGCTGATCAGTTGGCAGATGCCCCATTAGTGGATGCTTATCCCATAGAAACTGAATTCCCAGATGAAGGAGTATTTGCAGTCTCAGAAACCACCACCTGGACATTGTACTTTGATGGATCACACACCCATAATGGATCGGGGACAGGAATCTTGCTTATCACTCCCCAAGGCGACTACATACTAAAATCATTCAGACTGGCTTTTCCTTGCACCAACAACATCTCTGAATATGAAGCCCTTCTCACCGGCCTCAGAATTGCAGTTCAATGGCACATCACCCACTTGCAAGTTTTTGGTGACTCCCAGTTAGTCATAAAACAGGTCAACGATGAGTTTCTGACAAAAGATGAAAAGTTGTTGCCTTACAAACGCATGGTGGATGACTTCAAGAAATATTTCACTACCATCCAATTTGAGTAGATCTCGAGACTCCAGAATAAGGCAGCAGATGCTATGGCTACCATTGGTTCTCTCCTCGACATGCCGAAAGATTGCACAAATTGTCAGTTCCTAGTTGAGCAACTCCTAATCCCAGCATACAATATCCCTAAGAATGACATGGTGTGTGCTATTGTAGGTCCTGAATCTCCTTGGTACCATGACATTTACACCTACATTCATGACAACACCCTCCCGCCTGATCTCACACGAAACCAACGTAAATCATTTATCCAATGCACGACTCGTTATACCATTATCAGTTATACACTTTATTGACGTGGGTATGATGGAACTCTCCTCTGTTGTCTAGATGAAACTGAAGCCTGCACAACATTAACAGAAGTGCGTAGCGGTATTTGTGGGGCCCATTCTAATGGTATGGCCCTAGCCAAGCGGATTCTCAGAGCAAGATATTACTGGCCCACAATGGAACATGATGCTTGTGAGTATGTCAAAAAGTGTCTTCCATGCCAACAACATGCAGATCTGATTCACGCTCTAGCACAAGATCTCCAACCCATCACGACACCTTGGCCATTTTCACAATGGGGTTTCGAATTAATTGGCAAGATCTACCCTCCATCTTCAGATGGTCACACCTTTATCATCACAGCCACTAAATACTTCACCAAGTGGGTGGAAGCCATTCCACTCACTCAAATCATTGGTGTTCAGATCTCTAAGTTCATCCTCTATCATATTCTCTTTAGGTATGGTATCCCCTCCGCCATCATCACCGACAACGGAAAACCATTCAAAAATAAGTGCATGAAATCCCTTTGTGACACATATCATATCCAACATCACTAGTCCACTCCCTATTACCCCCAAGGTAATGGACAGGCAAAAGCAACAAATAAAACATTGATCAAAATCATTAAGAAGATGGTCAATAGCACTGGCTGCGATTGGCACCTCCATATCCATCCTGCTCTTTGGGCCTACCGTACATCCATCCGCACCCCTACTAGAGCCACTCCATATTCTCTTGTCTATGGCGCTGAGGCCATCTTTCCAATCGAAGTTGAAATCCCTTCACTCTGCATCTCCCTCAAGAATCTCATCACTGATGAAGACACCTGGGTGGCACGCTTGGCACAATTGGAATTGCTCGATGAAAAGAGAGTCAAGGCTTATACCCATCTACAAGCTTATCAACATCAACTCAAAAGGAGCTACAATAAGAAAGTCCGCCCTCGCCAATTCAAGATTGGTGATTTAGTCCTAAAAGAAATCAACGGAATTAGCAAGATCGAGAGAAGAAAGGTAAGTTTGAAGCAAATTGGTTGGGCCCTTATGTCATCACCTCCAAGTATGGTTCTGGTGTCTATAGGCTCTCCACCCCTGAAGGTGAGCCTTTGGAGGAACCCATCAACATCATGCATCTGAAGAAGTTCTACACTTAGATCAGCTGGGGTATCCTTCTTGGTAAAAGTTAAAAATACAAAAAAAATAAAAAATCCAAAAATCCAAAATAGTAAAGAGAAATAATTCATCCTATGGTGAAAACCACCCCTACATGGCACCTTGGATACGTACGATTGGTGAAAACCTGGCAATGAGCGCCTCTCGTATAGGGTTGAATCATTATCTACCTCGCGTCCTGGTTACTCTATGGTTTACCCACCGATTCCTCAATCCCCATATCCTCCCATCTGCTTGCATCACCTCATCACTTGGTATATTTTGGTTGAGCATTGGACGACTATCATCCGCTATCCAACACCTTGAGCTTATCATCCTAATCTGAGCTTGTGTCATCTCTTCTTGGTCTCATTGTGTCTCCTTCCGAACTACGTTGCCCTTGCGCTTGCACGTAGGCAAGGTTGATCTTTTGATCTACCCCTAGGGCTTCTCCGTGTCTTCATCCCCCATCTTTTGTCATCATCACCCTCTTTCCACTTTTCTCATCATCCCCTCTTGAACTACGATGCCTCTACGCTTGCATGTAGGCAAGGCTAATCTTTGGATCAGCCCCCGAGGCATTTTGTCCTTCATCACCTGTCCTCATGGTCCGCTTTCTGATCTTATCCATCTTTGATCTTTTGTCATATCCAAACTACGTTGCCCTTGCGCTTGCACATAGGCAAGTTTGATCTTTTGATCTACCCCCGGGGCTTGTGTCTGTCTTGGTCTTCCATCGGTTTCCATCAGTCCCCTTTCCACTCTTTTATCATGAACTACGAGGGCTCTGCGCTTTCACATAGGCAAGGTTGATCTCTGATCAACCCTCGAGCCCCTAGGTCTTTAGGTTGTGTCTCATCCTCTCGTTGTCAGGTATGTCCCTATCATCACTGATTCTTCACAAACAAGGTCTCCTAGTATCAAGAAATCTATCCAATGGCAATTATCCTACGTCATCTAGGTCACTTTAGCTTAGTATCCATCATCGGTCTTAACAGGATGCATCCTTCCTAACAGACCACATCAACCCCATCCATCCCTAGGATCTTATGGCAAAGGACGCTTGTAATTGATTACTATCTTTTGGTACTTTTGGATTATTGTTTATCATTTGAGCTCCCTATAATCACTAGTCAAGATCGCCATGATCCTTCATATTGTGGTGTGTTTTGCCTAGTTACCATAGGGACATCTCTTGACTTTTGTTTTTGTCTGCTGGGATGCCCCACATGGTACCCACCGGGATTCTTTTCGGACCCCGTGTTATGTGGGGGCATCTCTTTGTGCTTGTGGTTATTCCAATACCTGGCCCGACCAACGTCATTGCGACTTTGGGGTATTGGGATATCCTTCTTGTTTGTCATGTTTGTTTTCTGCATTTGACATTAATTCATCTTGGTTTGCATACCCTGATGTCTGATGTCTTATGCTATAGCAAGAATCAGTGCTCTAAAGGATGGAAAATTGCTTTTCATCTCATTGCATTTCATCTCATATTGCATGTTCCCTCTTCATCCTATCTTGCCCCTACGTCTATGACTTGTGGTTTTGGTTGTGCAAACTCTCATTCACTCTTACTAACTTTTCTTCTCGGGATCCTTACAGTCTTTGACAGGTACTGCAACCCCCACACCCTACACCTATCATCTACCCATTGATACTTATGTCCACAATCATTAGGTCCATTTATCCATTTACATCCATCCATTTATCCATTTACATTAAACATCCATTCATCTATCCATTCATCTATCCATATTTATCCATTTACATGCATTAAATTCATTAAGTTCATTAACATCCATACATCCATCCATCTATCCATTTGCATTAAATTCATTAAGTTCATTAACATCCATACATCCATTCATCTATCCATTTGCATTAAATTCATTAACATTCATACATCCATTCATTTATCCATTTGCATTCACATCAATTCATTACTCACTTCGTTAACACAATTGCATTACCATTCATAAATCATTTAACACAATCACACATGCATAAGTAAAACATCAACATCACATAAAACATCATATACATATGCATAACATACATACTATCATAGGAACATCACATAAAATACCATATGCATACCATCCATCGCCAAAAGGTGTGACATACTATCAATGGGACCATCACATATCATCATCATAATAATACACTATCCATATCCAAAATATGGTCATCACATAAACACCTCCATATCATGCTCAAAATAAGGTGCATTTAAAGATATGCACTCCACTACCATCTGGTACCTGTCAAAAACACCTGCATCCTGTCATCTATCCTCTGCATGTCCTGAGCTACCCACATCTGACCTCTGTGGAGACTCAGGTACTGGTACCTATGTGTCGGAGTCCCCTGGGACTCACGCCCTGGAGTCCCAAACCGAGAAGGAGCTGGCTGGAAATCACTGTACCCTCTGGTCTATGTACCTAATGATTGTGATGGTGCTAGCATCTGAGGTGTCTGCCTAACATACCGTGCTGTACGCTATGCCGGATCTGGCACTGCCTGCTCATACGCACATCTCCAATACGTTGCCTCCTGCATATAATCATCTCTCTGCCCAACCTGGTACCGAGCGGCATTCCGCTCATGCCTGTACCTATCCCTCTCTCTACTCATGGCCCGTCGCTCCTGCTCCCATGCCTCTTGTGTCGCTGTCCATAAATGTATCTGCTCTATAGATCTATCCCTCTCTACATGCATCGTCTCTAGCATAGTCTCATCACTCGGCCCTCGACATGCCCGCATCTGTGCTATATCCCCCTCTGCGTTCTCTACTCGACCCACTGCTGCATCTCTCTGGAACTGTAGAATCTAGACCTATCTCCGTAAACTATCCCTATCTCCCTGGAGTGCCTGCATCTGTCCCTATAAACTCTCTCTCTCTCTCCCTGTAGAGCCTGCACCTGTCCCTGTGCACTCTCTCTCTCCCGCTGCACCGTCTCCAGTCTAACCTTTACAGCCTCGACCCTCACCCTCATCTCCTCTGTAGATGCCTCTACGATATATGCCCTCTCCTGCAGTGTTGTCCCCTCATCCTGAAATACTGCCACCTGTAGTCTAAATGTCTCCATCTCCCCCCCTCCTGCTAACTTTGGCTACCCCCGCATCTACGCAACTGTCATCGCTACCTCTAGCCTGTCTTGGTCCCATGTCACCTGAGCCAGCTCCCCCTGTGCTCTCTCCCTCTCTGCTTGCATCTCACCTCTCTCTCTGTAGCCAATACATCTGTCATGAGTCGGCTCACCACACGATCAAACACTATACGCTCTCTATCATGTATCCTCCATATCTCTATCTCTGCCCTCCTCACCTCCTCCTCTAGCACCCATATCCTCGCCTAGGCCCCTCTCAGTAAAACCACTAGATCATCATCTGTGGTTGCTGGTACTATGGCTAACGGCTCCATCACTAGTACACCTGGGTCCATCGCCTCTCCCTCTCTCTCCTCCGGCACCGACTCTATTTGGCACGTCAATCAAATCCTCCACGGCTGTCCATTCTTCCCCACCCTCATCAGTCTCCTACCCTCCTGCTCAACCAGCTGGACTCTCCCTTGATGACTACTCTTAGGCCTCTCCCTGGGTTGTCCTCCTCTACCATCCACCACCCTCTCTGCCTCATCCTGCGGATCTCTGGCCCTCCCCTCCACCGAAAGCTCTGAGACTCTCCCCTTCTCCTGCTCAACACTCACCTGCACTTGCCTCCATCGTACTCTAATGCCAATCCCTCTCTTAGCAGCTCTCCCCTCCACTACCCAAAGCATCTCCACCTTTGGCTCACTCTCCAATCTCACCACCTCTATTTCCTCCCCCCCATCTGCTCCTCCCATCTCTATCTCCTCCCCCCCATTAGCTCCTCCTGCCTCCATCTCCTCTAACATAGCTCCCCTCGGCCTCCTCGGCCTCCTCCTGACTCTACCCCTCCTCGTCGACTGATCTCCAGCAACACCCCCTTCCGCACCACCACTCTCAGGTCCCTCATCATCCTATCTCTCATCCTCCTGTCCCTCATCCTCCTGTCCACCCTGCTCCGCCTCCTCCTCCTGCTCATCCCCTGGCCCCCCCTCCAAGGCCCCAACAGCTAGCATCTCCGGTGTAACCCTACCCCATCGATGGTTGCGAAACCACCGACCATATCGATCTGTCACTCTAGCATCCTCTGGACCCTTCCACCTCTCTGGATAGGGCACCCCACCTGCCATCACCCAATGCGCCCTCACGTCTCTCGCTACCAACACCGCCCCCCAAGGTACCTCCCTGGTAAGCCGACGAAACATCACTGGCGCTCCTGGAATGTCCTGCACCAATCAAAACTATCGTCCCACTCGGTCGAGATGATGTAGCTCCACTATGTACCTCGAGCTCCCAATCAGGTAACATCTACACAGGAAGAACCCTTGTTGTCTCTCCTCCTCAGTCCTCCATCCTCTAAACTGCCGAAACATATATGGTTGCCATATAATATCCTCTCTCTTTAAATCATCAAATGCCCTCCTCCACCGCTCCACCTCTCCCTGTGTCTCATACCGAAGGATACAACCCCTGGCTGCCCCGAACTGCCATGCCACTGGCTCTCTGTCATCCAAATCCCCTCCCTTGATCACTAAAGGCCTCGTCACTATGATGTGCGTCCATCCCCATACCTGCAGTAGCGTTCGGTGTGTCAAGCTTTGCCCTCCCCAATAGTAGATCACGTGCATATCCCGATATAACTGAGCCAGTATGCATGACCCCCAAGAGAACTGCCCATCCCCCCACTCGACAATATGTTGAATCACCCCCAATTATCATAAGCTGCAGAAACGCCTACTCCGATCTGGCAACAGAATCCCGCTGATCAAACAACATAGAAATAGTGGTAATGCTGGCACTCCAAGATCCAGACATCTGTCCACATCAAACCCCCCCCTCTGTATCGGCAGGTCATTGCACCCAAACAACACCAAAATGGTCTCATCCAATTGCTCTCCTCTCGACTCCCCCTCGCACACCAATCGTCCTGCTATTGATAGCCTTAGGATATGCCACACATCCTCCAGTGTAATCGTCATCTCTCTAGTCAACAAGTGGAACGACGATGTAGCCGAGCTCCACCTCTCTATCAGGGCGGTCAGCATCGCCCGATGAGCCCTCATCTCCGAAAACTGCACCAAGTGCAATAACCCCGCCCACTCCAGAGCTGCATGGTCCGCTCCATTCATCGCCTCAATCGATGATGCCAATGCCTCCAGCCTCCGCTTGTGAGTCCGCACTCTGCCAAAATCCTGCAAAAATTTCATCCCCCTATCTAAAACTTTTTTTGGGTCTCCAAATCTCATCTCCCCTCTCTTTCTTTTCTTTTCTCTCCCTCTTTTTCACTATCTTCTCTTCCCCCTCCATTTGCGGTGTGAACGAACCCTGACTGCGCCGACCAGCCCACTGTGACCCACCGCGGTCAGGCGGCGACTCCTCGGTAGAGCGACCTGACCGGCCCTGGCTGCGGTGCCCGGTGAGGGGAAGATCCGGGAATCCCCACTGTGGGCCACGAGGTGGCCCCCGGATGCGCCGAGGTGGCCATGACTTGGGCACCTCTCCGGCTCGCGGTTGGGTGGCCCAACCCAGCGGGGTGGCGGCCAGCGATGGGGACTCGCGGGCGGCAGCCACTAGACCCTAGATCCCGTCGGATATTAAGCCCTCAGATAAATGTTTTTCTAAAAATGGCATAATTTTTTAAAATCAATTTTTTATTCCGTCTTCTACCCATTTTCCCATTTTTCCCGCCCACAAAACCCATATTTTTTTTTTTTAGTAACTTATTGGAAAATGCGTTAAAATTTCAATTTAATGCATGGGTGGTTTTGTCGCTTACTTGGCGAAGCCCATCTTGCTGTTAGTACGCTCGTCGAACCTCATCTATCCGGTGGACGATCTCGGTGTCATTATCTCCCGGCATCTTCACTTCTTTCTGCTCACTCTTTCTCTTCTTCTCTCAACTACTACAGTGCAAATGAGGTGAGGTAATTTTCAAAATTACCTTATATTAACTTTTAAAAGGTATTTTTTACTTTTTATTTACCCTTTTATTCCTCTGATTAATCTCTTTTCTTCCCAGGGCTGCCATTTGCACTCCATTTGTCCGATTGACTTCGTTCAAAAGGAAAAATTGCCTAATTTTTCTCCCTCTTTCCAACCATATCATCCATTTCTTCCTATCGATATGTTTCTCGGGACCCTTCTTTTTCCCTCGTCACCCTCTCGAGGGGGCATACCCTTCGCATTTACCAATTTTTCTAACCATAATCAACACCTTCCATGATTGGGGCATCTTCATCCATTCCTCATTAATTAAACGACTCAGATCCTCTTTCCCATGCTGGGGCATCTCCTTTCAGTCACTTCTTCTAGTCATTTGCACTTTCTTTTCTTCAAAGTACTGTTATTCTAACGATACTTCGAAGAGGGGCAAAATGTAGACATCCAAATTTGATCACTTCCATATGATCAAAAATCGTCTACTCTATTCATCTATTTCATTAATAGTGATTAAATAATTTATTTAATCATTATTTCATTTTCTGCCTAAGGTTCCTAAAGTATGTAATTAAATAAATTAAATACTTTACCTTACCCCTTTTCTTCTCAATTAAATAAATATGACAAATTATTTAATTTAGTCTTTTAACCCATTTGAATTAAAACCAATTTTTAATTCCCCTTTTTCTCTCTCCTTGTCACATTCTCCATAACCCTCTTTTAATCCAAATTAAATTAATTAATCTGTGATTAGGAAGTGTACCACTTAATCAAGATTAAGTGTCACATCCTCCATAATCTCCCACTTGCCTCTAATCTCTCATTAATTACCTTAATCCTGTGTTTGCACGACCTTAATCAGAATCATTAGCCACATTTGGCTTACCTTTTCTAGTCAACCTTCCCACTTACCATTTTTGATATGGACTCCCCTCCCCATGTGAATTTTTAATTCACATTTGTTCAACCAAGGTTCCTCTCTTCCCCATGTGAATTTTTAATTCACTTTTATCTTTCCAAGGTCTTTCCCATCCCCATGCAAGATTCTAGAAGCCTTTCCTTGTCACTTCACATGTGCCAAGGGCTTCTAGAACCTTGGACTTGTCACATCTCCCACATGTGACAAATCTCCAGCTTTTTGGAGACCTCCTTTTATCCAATGAATCCTACATTAAATGTAAATTTTTAATTTACATTTATTCTTCCCACACATTTCCCCTTTTCCCATGGAGATTTTTGAGAAATTCTAAAATTCCTCAAAACTCTCTTTCATCCTCATTTGGGGACAAGAAGTTCCTTTTTGAGGAAATCTTCTCATTCCCCAAGGTACCTCAAAGGTACTTGTCCTTCATCCACCTCATGTACTTCCCTTCCACCTCTTGTCCTTCTCTTCCACCTCATTTCCACATCCCTCCACCTTAGGACATCTCACTCTCCACATGTCAAGATGTGAGGGCTTGTGAGTCCTCAACTTACCATAGCTCTTCATCTTGATCTTTGTTGGATCAATCCCAACCAATGAATTATCTAGAGAATTCAATTTGGCCTATAAATACCCCTTCAATTCCTTCATTTTAGGGGATCAAGTCTTTTGCAAATAAACTCTTGCAAAATTGTCATTCAAGCTCTCATCCATTTTAGCATCCATATTGCATCAATTCATCTTGCATCCACTTCATTTTCATTGCCATCCAAGGAGCACACAAGACTTCAACATCAAGGGCCAACCAAGGGAGCAACAACATGAAGGTATAACAGCAATTTATTTGTTTATCTTGCTTTCATATTGTTCATTTTCTTAGGCTAATCATTGAAGTGCCCTATTATCTTGTTGTTTCTCTTTATTGCACTATTAGTTTTATCTAACATCTCTCACATTTAGGAAGCAGCATTTTATTAGGATCACAATAACAGCAAAGAAAGAGTAGTCTACTACATCAACCGAACATTGGTGGGATACGAGTTGAAATACTCACCCATAGAAAGAGCATGCCTCTCAGTCATATTTGTGACACAAAATATGAGGCACTATATCTTAAAAAAGAAGGTAAAGTTGATTTCAAAAGTAGACCCGCTAAAGTACCTACTAGCAAAGGAAGCCCTAATAGGCCAAATTGTGAAATGGGTGATGATTCTGAGTGATTTTTATATAGAGTATGTGGATAGAAGAGCCATCAAGGGAAAAATCATAGTAGACCAACTGGACGAAGCACCCATATAGGATCACAAACCTCTCACAGTGGACTTTCCAGATGAGATTATCTTGATGACAAAATAGACAAGCCATTGGATTCTATACTTTGACGGGTCCCACACTCAGCATGGATTTGGAGTAGGTGTTCTATTTCTCACACCATAGGAAGATAGTATACCCAAGGCACATAGGATCAATTTTCCATGCAAGAACAATATCTCAAAGTATGAAGCTCTTATGACAAGGCTCAAAATAGCTATTGAATGGAGAACAAAAGAGCTATAGGTCTTTGGAGATTCTCAGCTAGTGATTAGACAGGTGAACGATGAGTACCAAAAAAAAGATGAAAAGATGATATCATATAAAAGGATGGTGGGAAACTTCAAGGAATACTTTTTCATAATAACCTTTGAGAAAATTCTATGGATCAACAATAGAGCTAACGATGCAATGGAAACAATAGGCTCACTACTTGATATTCCATAGAATGATCCTAAGTATGAGTTCCTCGTTGAATAATTTATCGTACCTACATTCAAAATCCCAAAATCAGAAATGGTATGTTTTTTTGTTGGTTCTAAACCCCATGGTACCAAGACACCTTTGACTACATCCAACACGGTATTATACCACTTGACCTAATGACCACTCGAAAGAAAACCTTCACCTGTAGGAATTCTCAATTTATAATCCTAGGAGATACACTATATCATTGTAGTCTAGATGGTATGTTACTCTAGTGTCTTAATGCAAAATAAGAACAAACAACCTTACAAAAGGTGCACAAAGGTGTTTGTAGGTCCCACTCTAGCAGGCCTAACCTAGTCCAAAAACTGCTCAAAATGGGGTACTATTGGCCATCCATGGAATAAGAGTGCATTAAATATTCTAGAAACTGTCGTCAATGCTAGCAACATAGTGACCTAGTTCATACACCAACACAGGAATTGAGACCCATCACAAAACCATGGCCTTTCTTGAAATGGGGACTAGACCTGGTGGGTAATATTTTACCTGCTTCATCTAACAGGTACAAGTTCATTATCATAGCAACAAAGTATTTCACTAAATGGATAGAGGCAATTCCACTAACCTATATCAATGGAAAGTAGATATCAAAATTTGTTTTGAACTATCTGATTTGTAGGTATGGAATTCCTAAAATAATCATAATTGACAATGAAACCCCATTCAAGAATCAAGATGTCCAAGAACTATGTTCCAAATTCTCTATCCAGCATAGGTTCTCCATGCCCTACTGTCCTCAAGGGAACAACTAGGCTGAAGTATCTAACAAAACCATCTTGAAAATATTAAAGAAGACTGTTAATGAAGCCGGTCGTGATTGACATTTGTAGCTAAACTTAGCTCTATGGGCTTATCAAACCAGCATCCGAACACCTACAGGTGCCACACCATTTTCCTTGGTCTACGAATCAGACGAATCAAAGTTTGTCTTACCTATCAAGGTTGAAATCCCCTCATTACAAATCTCATTAAAAGGCATGGTCAACAATGAAGAATATTAGGTATCCAGGTTAAATGAATTGGAGGTCCTAGATGAAAGGTGTTTGGGCACGTTAAACCATCTTTAGGTCCTATGATAAGAAAATCAAAGACATAAACTTTCAGGTTGGTGACTTGGTCCTCAAGGAGAATCAAAAGGTACAACTGAACCAAGATGGTAAAGGAAAATTTGAACCCAACTGGTTAGGCCCATTTATCATCACAACAAGCTACAGTTATGGGGAATATGAGTTGGCTACTCCTCAAGGAGAATCTTTAGCTAAACCACTAAACAAAAACCACCTCAATAAGTTCTACACATGAAGCACGTCAAAATACCCCAAGCAAAAGGGTAAAAATATAAAAAAAAATGAAAAAGATAAAAAAGAAAAAAATCAGAAAAAGAAAGAAAAATAGTAAACAGAAATAGAACATTCCTTGAGTGAAAACCACTTTGTGGAATTCATAGAATAGGTACCATAGTGAAAACCGAAAAAAAATCCATTATGTTTGAATAAGACTTGCATCATTATCTATCGATACTATCCACAACATCCACCCATTCGTCCCATAATAAGCATGTATCCAACCATGGCTTGTTACTGATTTAGGAAAGTAGTCTTGTCTTCAAGTGGGGAAACTTATCAAATCTGGTTGAGGATTAGATCTTTGTGCATCCTATCATGGTCAAAAATTTAAAAAACATAGCGAAAACAACAAAATCAAAAACATACAAAAAACAACAAAAATAAAAAATATTTGAAAAATATAAAAAAATGAGACATCATTGGATTATTCCTTCACTCAAAATAGCCTAAGATATCAAAATTTTCTTGAACCCCACAGCTAGTTCAATTATATTTCCTGCAACATATCCTCTAGACATAGAAGTGGAATTTAAATCCAAGTTATCAATGTTGTTTATCCCAAAAAAAATTATGTTTTGAGTCAACCGGTCGAACTACATGGTCTTTGCATGTACAATGTAGGCAAGGCTTAATAGCCCCCGAGACCCTAGGTCAGTCACCTTAGGTTTCTATCATGCTTTATTTCAACTTAGTCAAAAATACAAAATCCAAAAACATTCACAAAATAAAAAAGGTCAAAAACATCCAAACCAAGTGAACTACGAGCCTCTGCGTGTACAACGTAGGAAAGGATTATCTTTGATGAGCCCTGAGGCCCTAGGTTAGTCCCCTGAAAACAACAAAAACATCATAAAACTCAGAAAAAAAGACCTATCTCCATCATCACAATTCACAAAAAAATTCATCCATAATAAACAAATCATCACATTCACCCTTTGATGAAACAAACAAACAAAGAAAGAAAACATCAAAAGCTAGAACTTTCAAGCAAACAATCGCAAATCTTTGACTATAAATAGATGGAAACAATGCTAAAGTATGAACTACCTATCTTTTTGACAAGTCACCAAACAACATCTTGAGATATGCCTTAACATATTCGTTCCTACAATAGACATGATCAACACCAAATAATAGCCCCACCCCAAAACATATATGGCAAGTGATACTACAAATTTTTTTAAATATTTTTATGGTCTTATCTTTTATGATTTATTTTATTGACTAATTCCCAAGATCTCTCGAGGATTTCCATAAGGATTTAGATAAGAATGAATGGGGGAAATTGAGCATCATTTCGATTTGCTATTTGTAAGATAGTATTATAATACTACCATGGTGAATAATTTCTTTATTGAGTATATGAAAGTTGTGTTGAAATAGTTTGTGAAGTAGTTGCATGTTAGGTGTTCTATACCTCTATGTAATTGGTCTAAAATGATTTTAACACAACCCGACTGTATAATTTAAACAAAGTTTTTGTATGTCTGGTATGAACAAGAATACTCTTAGTTTGTAGAGTCAAAGTCCATGCAATGGATACAAAGTTACCTTGGTCATTAATACCCTAGTACGTAGTATCTATTTGCTACATCAAATAGGATTGTTCAAGTTGTGAAGCCTCCAAGTAAAGCGAAAGAAAATTCATCAGTACTAACAACATCAAATTTCTATCCATCATCAAATATTTCTTCTAACTAGTATCCATCCTACATCACAATATCATTACTACAAAATCCATCCTACATCAAAAATGTCATCAATACATATCATGACATGATAATAAAGCAAGGAAAACATCATGTATCATGAATAGAAGACACAAATCTAACATACATTTATCATATATCAACATCATATAAACATCATATATCAAAACTGATATATTAATCATCCATAATAAAACATCATATTTATAAAGTATGATCCATCCATCCATGTCATATGCATACATCAAAAAAGTACAAAAAAAAACACATATATAACCATACATCATCATACATCATCATCCATGATCATCACATAAACACATAATAAAGTTGAATCGAAGAAGGTATATCTCATTTATATCATCATGAAAAAAGGGAGAATGTCATAGTACACCATCATCATGAAAACAAGTGTGATAGGATAATACAAAATAATACATATATATGAGGCCTCGATTGGGCCAATGAATATATATATATATTAAATAATGTCTACAATATGTCTCTGAGAAATGAACATCATAAAGATCAAGTACATATATAAACTTCCCACCAAGAATGGGGAGGACTTTATAGACCAGGCTGTGGATCATCATCTGGATCTGGCTGTCTAACAGAATGACCACCTAACACAACAGCAGTAGTGGTACTCATCTCTCCAAATCGTAGTCATTGTTGTGCTCGAGGAACAAAGGCATCATAGAGAGTCTGATAGTATGTAGACCTTTGTAACAATTGATCCTACTCTACACGAAGGGTATCACACTCTGCTCTAAGAGTATCTCTCGCCATCGTAATCACCTATAACTGAGCTTGTGCAACATGTTGTTTCCCACACTTGTTGTATCACTTCGCCCTCAGGCTATCCCTCTTTGCACTCATGGTAGCAACCTGAGCCTCCATGGCTTGCCCCTACACTACCCCTTCATTCCTCATGGCTCTCATTTGTGCTAACAATACTGCTCCATCTCCAATTAGAGGAGGGGGGCCTTGGAACCTGCCCATGAGCCTAAGGAATCTAATCACCCTGACCACCCTATGCTCCATCTTGTTGGGCTCAAACAAGTTGCTCGAATAGAACCTCAATACATTGTTGCTCCCCACGTCGACCTGCAATACCTACTTTTCCTAATGTGAGATCACCACTAGGATCTTTGAATCTCAATGACATGTGTCATTCCCACCACTAATCAAAATCGGGAGTAGTACCCAAATCCACTAAACCAACTGGCCAACCCCATCCAACTAGGGAAAAAGCTTTGAAAGTAGCAATCAAAACATCTTTGTTTGCCAAATGACCCCATACTCAGAACTCTCTAGTGGTTCGACCAAACCAAGCCTCATATGTATTGGGAAACTAACCCTGTCTCTTTCCAAATTGCCTACACACTCTTCCAGGTAAGTATCGCTCTAGAAGAGAGTGAGAGTGACCAATCAACCATCTAGTCTACTGAAAGTACACTAGTTGCTCCTGATCCTCCAACCATGCATCACAATCCATATAAGGCCTCCAAACAAAACCTGGCATGTCATCAAACACACATCGCCAATATGAAAGATCCCTAGGCAAGCGGTAATGTAGAAAGTCTCCATAATGATAGGAGTGTGGATCACCATCAACACTATCATATATACCATTAGGACACATCACTACAATATGCTCCCAAGCCCATACATGTAAGAGAGAAACACCTACAAAAATGGATTTCCCACCTTGATATGCAATCTCATGCATATCTCTATAGAGGTGGGTGACAAGACACATACCCCATGCATATCTAGTCCCATGCTTGAACAAACCCTCAATACAAATATCCCATCCAATAGGGAACTGACGACCTCTCCTATCAGAAAAAACTAGCCCTGGAATCAAACCAAGAACAAGGGAAATAGGGTCTGCACTACCAACAAACTCTGATAAATCAATCTCAGACTATCGAACCTTCAAGTGTCTGACACCAAGCACACACTGCATGTTGTGGGTACCTCGTCGAACATGGTATGTAACAAGCTCACCATGGATAGGAATGTGGAGAATCCTCCACACATCCTCAAGGGTAATGGTGGTCTCTCTTGTAGGTAAATGGAATGAAAAAGTCTTTGAATGACACTTCTCCATGAGTGCGTTCATCATCATTGTGTGAGATCATATGGGAGGAATGTAACACATATGATGACAATCACATCTAGGAAATATCGCTCCCGAACATCAAAACTGGTAATTAGATCAAATAGATCCCAAGGTCATCTCTCCCTTGGCTGCAGTGGTTTAAGGACCACCTGCAATCATTTTAACCCACGATGTTAGGGTTTCTCTTGGATCATGCAAAACGAAATGAAAATGATGAAGAAACTTAGTTTCCAAAAAAGGTCAAAAGCAAGAAAAATTTAGCAAAAGCAATGGAATTACAAAAAAAGCGATGATAAAAGGCAAGTTTGAGGAATTTTTTTCAAAAGTGAGCAGATATATCAAGAGCACCAATATCAAAAGCGAAAACATTTTTCAAGGTGTAAAAGTATCACAAAGGTGACAAAATAGAAGCAGAGCATTCAAAAGCGAAGAAACCAGTCAAAAGCACATTTCAAAGGTGAAAAATTAAGTCAAAAGCATAGGTTTAAGTCAAATGCGTAGAAACAAAGAAAAAGCAAGCTTCTTATAATGACAAAAGTGCTAAAACCAATGCAAGTGTGCTAAAACCCTAAAACCTTTGCTTCTGACTAGTTTGATTTTGTGCATGAATAACGAGAACATGAAAAGACAAAAATGAGAAGCGAGAGGGTACATACCGGGCCACTGACACCTATGAGTCATCCAAACTCTCAAACCAAATATGAACGATGTGGGGCTCCATGAATCTTAGGCATTGCTCCTTGAAAACTGACAAAATTAGAAATCCAGAGGCTAGAATTCACTATGGGATCAAAATGAAAATGAGGTAATTAGAACCCTAATTCCCTAATTTAACTCTCAAAAACCCTAAATTTTACCTAGGAAACCCTAATTTTTACTTAGGGAACCTTCCTATGTTCAAATTAAGACTTCCTGGGAACATTGGAATGAGCAATGAGGGACCTATAGACTTAATTCTTCGTCCTCTCCACAACTGAACTGAAATAGAACAGTGTCGCGAGCCTGACCTCAAAATCAAAAAAATTGGCCAACCTCCTGAGGGGGTAGCACAAAGTCCTACCATCATTTCGTTGACCGTCGAGGCATAATTTTTTGTCAAAATATTGATCTTAACATCGAATATTTGAAACAAAGCTACCTGTACCATTTTGTATCAAAGAGGGGCAAAATATAGACATATAAAATTGACCTAACACCTATCACACACTCTAAAAGACATTTTCACATCATCGACATCATTATCATCAAACATCATTGCATTTCACATCAATTACATCAAAAATCCTAATTTTCCCTATTAATTAAATAATACGACATTATTTAATTAATTCTTTTTTCCATCATTTTTGACTAATTAAATAAATTTTATTTATTTAATAAATTCCTAAAACCCTATTTCTGATATTAATTGAATAAAATAACATTATTTAATTAATTCACATTTCATCAATTTCGACCATTTAAATAAATTACATTTATTTAATAAAGTCTTAATCTAATGTGATTTCATCTTGATTAGTTAAATAACACCAATTATTTAATTACGTCACTAAATCATTTTATTCCCCTACGTCGATTAAATTATTAAATCATAATAATTTAATTAACCCACTTTCCCTCCAAATTTGAATAAACTATTCAAAAACATTATCAAAAATCAAATCAAACTAATGCAACTTTGTTTGCAAAAGTCAAACTTGATTTCCACATTCAACTCCAAAATGAATTAATTAATCATTCTCAACCACTTTAATGATTGAGTACATTATGATCCCTTGATTTCTCAATCTATTCTTGACCGATCAATCTAATTCCTGATTGATCAATCTATATTCTTGACTGATCAATCTATATTCCTAACTAATCAATCTATATTCCTAACTAATCAATCTAATACCTAACTAATCAATCTATCTCTCAATCCCATAGATTATTCAATCTATTTCTTCAATCACACAAATTGTGTTGTAGACATTAAAAAATGTCCTAAGTCTGCGAGCATCATTTTTCTTGGTCTCCGTCTTCGAATAATTAAATAATTTTAATTATTTGATTTTTTTTTCATATTCTTCTATTAATTAAATAATTTTTAATTATTTAATTAATTTACTTTCTAATCCTTATTCTATCCTGATCAATTAAATAAATTAATTATGTCACTAATCCCCCTCTTCTTCAATAATTAAATGAATTATTATTTAATTATCTCTTTATCACCTTTCGTCTATAGATAAATGATTACCACTAATTATTTATCTATTCATGGTTTTTTAATTCTTCTATAGTTAAATAATTATCAAAATTATTTAACTATCCCTTGCTATTTCCCCCTATTAAATAATTAATCTCACTTAATTATTTAATGGTTCATTTTCATCCCCAATCAATTTAATTAAATACTCCTTTTTCATTTTCTCCAAATAAATAATTTATCTTCCACTTGTCAATTTCCTTTATTTTTGAATAAATTATTTAAAATAAATTATTTATGCACCTCTTTTGGTCAAAGATGCCCTATCGTTAACCCCTATCATAGCCTTCATTGTTGTCATAGTCGTCGACATCTTATCTTTTCCATGCATGGCATATTTCTAGCGCATCAATTCTAGACCATTGATCTTGGAATCTTTTTGGAGGTTCAATCTCAACCATCCACTTTGTAACCTCCCTTTCATGCATCCTCCACCATCGATCTTGGAATCCTTGTAGAGAATTAATCTCAGCCGTCCATTTGAAAGATTGTCTATAAAAGCAACTTTTCTCCTCCATTTTCGATTTAATAGTCATTTTATCTCCAACTTTCTTGCTTACTATTTGTAGGTATTTGCACAACTTCAACAACAAATCTGAGGGCAATATTGGCATAAGAAGAAATAGGAGACACAAAAGAAGTGAAACAACTTCAAAGGGGAGTATTTGATTTGAATGCTTTTAGCTTATTATTCTCCATTTGTTTGTATTCTCTTATTTGGATGAGGTTAATATCTTAGAAGTGTTTGGATGTCAATTTATCTGTGCTATTTGATTTTACACATCTTACATTGGTGAACTCGACATCAATCTTACAATTTTGTAGAGAAATTCGTTTATTTTCTTGTTTTTTTTGTTGTTTTGTAGGATACAACCAAGAATTCGCACAAAATCCTGTCATCTTAATTTGAGCACATAAAAATTGGTGCATAAAATCTTAAAAAAACTCGTATCTGGGTTTTGTAGGCCTCACTTTTAGCTTTCTAAAACTTCAAATGGTTTGAAATTATGATATTTTTTGAGAAAGTTATGGTCATTTTAGTGCTCACAGCTTTTTAAGATTTAGTTGTTAAGATCCAAATTTTCTTTTGTTTATAACACTTTTGTTGTGCAGGATTTTGCCAAACTTTTTCTGGGTTTTGAAGGTCTATGTCTTAGCTTTCCATAGATTTTTGCAGTTTAAAATTTTGTTTAAGTTATCACTATTTTAGTTTGTTGTTTTTATTCAAGTTTTTATTTGTTTACTGATGTTCTGTTTTCAGCATGTGGCTTTGATCAAGAAGATCTAACTTGTGGTTTTGTAGGATTTTTGGCTTGTTTTGGATAAAAAATATTTTGTGTGTTTTTCAACACACTTTTTGAAGAGTAAAAATTGCATTTAATTCATTAATTTTAAAATTTACAACAAATTGCATTTACACTTATGAGGATAAAATGAACCACAATTTGCATATGTCACTCATTTGGTCTTAAAATTTACAACAAATTGCATATTTCATTCACCGGCTTAAAATGAACAACAAATTGCATTTTCCATTCATGGGTTTAAAATGAACAACAAATTGCATCTTCCACATTCATAAGGTTTAAAAAGAACAACAATTTGCATTTTTCACTCATGGGTGTTAAAATAAACTTGCATTTCACGTCATCAATTTGAAATTTACAGTTTTTTCAAATCATAAGCAAAGGTTTAAAATTTACAACTATCTTTTTTCACGTAGATTTAAGTAGGGGGTTAATAAACCACTGTTTTTCATGCTTGTAAGATGGTATGTATATGCTCTAACCTTGTGCAAACTTGGTGATCAGAAAGCCAAACCCATCCATTTTTTTTGTTCACCCATTAAGGAGGGCCTGCCTTGGTGGAAAAAATTACTCACCCCAAGGGATGACCCTAAGTAGTAATGGGCTAAATCTAAGTCATTTTGAACCGCTATAGAAATTTGTGATTGCAAGGAATGTTTGAAATCAATGGGACGTGGTACATGATAGCTCTCCCCTAGTATCTTTATGATGTGTAACCCCTTGTTCTAAGGGTAGGGAGACCTCCTGGGGGAGTTTATCATAGTACCCCTTGAATCAGATGCCCTTACTAGACACCTCTTGTTTGTAGCAGCCCAAGTCCTTCTATTTTCTGGTGCAAGAGGTCGGACCTCTAAAGTTGTCCCACATACTAATGGTTCTTAATAGAGATGAAGATTTCATCATGGGAGATTCATGAGAGCTTGAAGCTTGGTTGACCCAGAGAAGTGAGTGTCATAGAGGGGAGCCAGTGTGGCCAAGATTCTAAGTCATCCGCTAAGAATAAGCACGGCTGGAGAAATCCAAGTGGGAACTCAACGAATATTGTCCTTGCTAACCATATGGTTCGTGCTTGTTATCTTGAAATCAAACTTTTTCACATCCAAAATCAAACCAAAAGCAAGTGCTTATGATTTTATTCTATGTTTTCCAATCAAAATTCATCAAAATCAATCAAAATCCATTCAAAAATCAAGTCAAAACATCAAAATTGTAAAATCACCATTCTATAAACCACAAACAGAGCCACAATTACCTAATTACCATAATTTCACAAAATCCTTGTCCTAAACTGAACCAATTCATCATAATAGTGATCTTGACTTCCAAACTAGAGACTTACAGAGCTTTATGAGTCCATTCCATCATCTTTATTTAGGTTTGCATTACATTTTAGATTGCAGCTTAGGTCACCTTTTCCTTGCATAATTAATCTTAGGTCTTAGGTTGCACATACCTTCTAGATTTCAGACATAGGAAAATTATCAAGCCTTTGGATAGTCCTTGGTTACTTATCCGACTTGTCATTGATGTTCATCTTTTAATTTATCAACCTTTATTTTTATCATCTTGGTCAAAAAATTGGGTCTCAAACTTGTGTCCTAGTTTAGAATCACCTTGTCAAATCCATCATCTTGGTCATCACAAAGGTCAATGACATTTGGGTTTATTATCTTGGACCTACATTAGCTTGGTTTCCATCCTTTGTCTCAAATTTTAGAATTCATATCCTTGGTATCATCATTCATATCATACCCTTTGACCATAGCTTCATTATCATTCTATCAATCCTTACTCTTGGACTTAAATTGCACTTTCACTTTGCATCCTTATATCTCAAAAACACAAAAACATAGTTTCATTTCACCTTAGCCTTAGTTGCATCACTACCCTTGATCATTAATTTAGCATCATTTAGTGTCCTTGTCATCATTAATTAGTCCACCTTTGATATCCTTTGCATCCATTAGTTTCATTTAGCTTCTTCCTTTGGTCTTAAAGTCATCATTATCCTTGCATGATCATCTTGCATCATCATATCCTTATAATCCAAAAAATCACAAAAACATAGCTTAGTCCCATACCATCTTGCATCATTTAGCATTTAGCTTCGTTTGCATGACATATCCTTTGGCCATAAGGTCATTATTATCCTTACAATATCACTCCACATCCCTATATAATCCCAAAAATCCAAAAAAAATAAAAATCCTTTGGTCATCATCATCCTTGCATATCATATCCTTTGGTCATAGGGTCATTATCATTCCACCATTCCTTAATCTTGGTCTTAGGTACATTGTCACTTTGCATCCTTATATCCTTAAAAATCACAAAAAAATGGCATAGTTTCATATCCATTTTGCATTGGAAACTTGCATTTTCATCCAAAGGTCACAAGTTTTATATGGTCCTCACTAAGTTTTCCTTATCCATCCTAATCCAAATTCATGACCATGTCTTCACTTTACCTTGATCTTCTTTGTAGTCAAGATGAATACCAATCAATCCTCAATCGTCAATACTAACCACTCACATACCCTTCTTACCAACAATCCATAAGCTCCAGTCCTTCATCCATCTACCCTCACTATCAAGACTCACTTGACACAATCCATACCATTAATCCCAAAAAAATATCCATTAATCATCCTTATCCTAACCTTGACAAGGGAAACCAATCTTCCACTAGTTCATTCCAATCCTCCACATCCTATCATAATCCATCATCCGCTAGTCTATTTCAATCCTCCACATCTTATCCTAATCCATCATCCACTAACCCATTACCATCCACTCCATCCCAAACTACAATACCATCCAATAAAAGCACATTAATTAATTATCTCTAAGGACAACTAGCAAAGGAACTTGTTCAACTCCTAAATAAAAACAAAGTTAGGAAATCTAATCACATTGTTGATCCTACACCATCCAACCATTTTTTGCCATCATGTCCTCCATTTCCTACCAATATCAAAAAAAATCTTGCTATTGAAGCTCCATTATTGCCATGTCAAAATATTGGGTCTATCAAAGAAAATCATATCCTTGTGCAAAATTAAATTCCATTGCCTAAACTTGAGGATACATGTCAAAAAGAAAGTCCAAAGCATGACATCATAACGTTACCTTCATGTCAAGATCAAAGTAGTCCATCTCATGACCCCATCCTTAAGTCCATCCAAGAGGTCCTTCTAGCTAATCATGGCATCCAAAATACACATATCCTTGATCAAGATCTTGTTCTCAATCATGTCATCCAAACCACAACTATTTTTGACCAAGATCCTACCCTTGAACATGAAGTCCAAAATGATCCTCTCATCGACCTTTATGCCAATCATGACCAAAAATTTGAAGATGATCCCATCCAAACACAAAACACCTCCATTTCCCAAAATGAGACACTTGCCTCCTTTGGACATATAGATAATCAAATGAATGATATGAATAACATCAAAGAAGAGCATAAAGCAACTACTATTGATCAAGCCAAAGGAGAACACAAAGAAGCTACTATGGATCAAGTCAAAGAAGAAGATACAAAATCTACCACATATCAAATCGATATCCCAAATGATCAAGAAGAAACAAGAATGATGAATGATAACACCAAAACATCCTATCAAATAGGAGCATCTACCTTTGTCAAAGCAGGCTTTCTTGTAGATGAGAAAATTTTGAGTAATGGTTTCTAGCTAAATAATGATGGGTTTGCATCTTTCTTTCAAATTAAAAAATACCCCATTGAAAATAGAATATTTTAGAGCATGCAGTATCAAGGAAGAGGACTAGGTGGACATGAGCAAGGCATTCGAGAACTAATACAGTTTTATGAAAATCCTAGACATCAAGGTCTTGTTTATTCTTCAGTCAGAGAATCAAATGGTGTTAGTGATACCTCCTCAATATTGGGGGAAACTTTATCTGATACAAACATCCAAATGGGGGTCATGCGTAGTCCTTGTCATAAGGTTGTTTCCAATGCTCCTTCCATCCACATCATAAACTATCATTCCAACATAAATAAATCTTCCATTTAGAACAAACAAAATGAAAACTATTAGAAATCCAAATTTCAAAATCAAATGTCAAAGGCCATTGAATCAAACAGAAATCTGAGTGGACAAATGAAATTAAAATGGATCCCAAAGAAAAATGGATCAAGCAAAGAAAATAGTTCAAAAGTAAAAGTCAATCAAAATGTGGAGCCACAAGTAAAAAGGTCTCCTACATGTAATAAATTTCCACCTCCTTGAAAACGGTCATCAAGCAAGACATATAAAAGTGTTGGTTCCAAACGCTATCCCAATCAAAATTCCAAAATCTGCCATCCAACATCCCAAGTTTGGAAAATAAAAAGTGATTCATCCAAATGTCCAAACAATCCTTTCATGTCTACCATCAAAATTCATAACCCTAAATCTCACCTAAAGTCCAAAAATCCCATGTCACAAATCCATCACATCTTGGAAACAACTCTTTATTGTAAGGAATCTCATGGCATTCTACCACGATGTGTGTATTCTAATAAGTTCAACTCTAGTATAAAAAAGGATCACAATGACATCGATCATTTATATGCAAGCACTATGATCCTAACAAGGCAACTAATCCATCATGGTCATTATTGGAATATCATGGCACCAGTCTCTTCATCAGAACCATTAAAGGATTCAAAACAACTAGTGATTATCTAAAGCATCAAGTCCATCCAAAAAATACAAAAAAAAAGAAAAAGAAAAAAAAATAAAGAGAAAAATTTTGTCCAATAGTGAAAACCATTTTTATGGCGCTTTGGATAAGTACCATAATGAAAACCTGGAAAACAAGTGTCATGTGTATGAGAAATTATTGATGTGGACCATTACACTTGGGGGCAAGTTGTCTCATCTTCCATGCCCTTCTCATAACATTTCCATTTATCTATCTAATCCATATCATTTCCATCCATTTTCCCACCTACCTTGATCTTGATAAGAAATGAGGCACAAACATAAATCATGCTTTGGGAAAATTCTTGACATGTCTATCCTTTGGTCATACACTATCCATGAAATATCATGTCATTTCCTTCATAAAATTTATCCAAACCCATATCTCAGAGAAAACAAATTATCCCTATGCGACATATTCCTTGGAGATCATATTATAATTCTTTCAACCAATAATCCTCATGTCCCTTATCCTTTGCCAAAATAAATCCATTATCCTTCCATACCTATTGTTGGACTTGGTTTTCCCTTATCATTGGTTTAAGGATTCTAATTCACTTATCCAGGTTCCCTCCATAATCCCATCTAGTCCTAAGGTTAGTCCTTCCTATATCAAACAACGTTGTCGTCATCATCATCACCTATCAATTAGTTTTCAACTTGACTAGGGGAAAGATCATATTTTTCCTTGGATCCTTGTGCATGCCTGCCTAGTTGATTGTGGGTATCTTCACATGCATTTTTCATGATCCCTATAGTTATCATCCATAACAAAGTCTTATTCATCCATAATAAATCTTCATCATCCTTTCCATGGCCTGAAGACAATCGACATTTAGCATCCTTCACTTTCATATCCACCCATCGCATTCATCGCTTCCCCTCGTACATAGTAAACTGGTCCTATACCTAACTAGGGGAAATTCATTGAATTACATCTTCATGGGAAATAATACATGGCGTCAGTCCTTTAAAACCTTCAAAATCCATAAAAATCATAAAATGTCCTGAAAAAATCCAAAAGAATGACAACATTTTAAAAATCCAAAAAAATCAAAATATTTCAAAATCCAAAAAAATCCCCAAATCCAAAAACATCAGAAAAACTTTAAAAATTCCAAAAACAGAGTTAGAGTCCGGGTTAGTTTTGTTAGAGTGGTTGAATTACATTGCCTCTACACATTTTCTACATAGGCAAGGCTCATCTTAAATGTGCCCCTAAGGCATTAGGTCAGTCCCTTTAGGTTGTTCAAATAAAATCATGACTCAGTATTTTATCAAATAAGACAAAGTCAAGTCGTGTCGAACTACGAGGCCTCTGCGCACTGCTACGTAGGCAAGGCCATCTATTGATGAGCCCTTGAGGCCTCTAGGTGAAGTCCTTTAGGGTTCATCATGTCGGGTTGTGTCCTTGGTCCCATTTGGTTGGAATGGGGCATTATATCGTTTGTCTCATTTGGTCTTATCTCTTTTCTTTTATCAAGATGTGTCCTTCTTGGGATTAGACTTTGTCAACCTTATCATTCACCTTAAGCAAGATGTGTCCTTCTTGTAGTTAGGTGTCTTGTCAACACTTGTCACTTACTCAACTTCATCAGATGTGTCCTTTGCCTCAAACAGGATGTGTCCTTCTTGAAATTGGGTATCGTCACATCACTTGGTCATAACAATCTTGTCAACTTTGTCAATCAATCTTGCCTTGATCAGGATGTCTTTCTTGAAATCAAACAGAAACAATCAACTTTGTCAACCAATATTTATCAAATTAATCCAATCTTCACATCTTGCCTTATTCATGATGTGTCCTTCCTAACACTAGGCGTTGTCTATCAAATCAAATTGTCAAACCATCAATCAATCCTTTTCCACCTATCAATCAATTCAGTCATCTTGGTCAACCTAATCAATCTATCAAACAATCATCATTATCACTGGAAAAACACTATCTTGGCAACCAATTTGTTGGTCTGGATTTTCTTATCTTTTCGATTGGTTTTGGGTCATGTTACTAGTCTCCTTGAGGATGTCCTGTTGATAGCCAAATTGACACAACAACATGTAAACAGAATATCTCTATCCTATTTCTCTTGAAAAAGAAAGATAACATATAATAATCTAACTCCCAAGGTCCTGGTAGTTGGTTCTCAACTGTGCTATTTTTACTGAGCAGTCAATGAGGCTATAATGTTCAAGGAGTTTGTTGGTTATTGAGCTTCTTGATTGCTATAGGATCAAACTTCTATCTAAACCTACTCTAACAAGGGGGTATAAAAAAAGGGCAAAAGATAGATCAAGGACACAAAAAAAAGGAAAGAATGTTGATTCATCTAGTTAACCAGACATGTTACTCTTCAAGGAATTCTTAAAACCAAACCACAGAACAAACCAACTCGTAATCAATACAAAGTTGAACATTCATTCATAGTGCAAACTTCAACAACAGATCAAAAATCATAATTTGAACAAAAGAAAAAGATGAAACTTTGTTCCTTGAAGAATTCCAGATCGAATGATTTATACAATGAACACCATTCCAGAGCATAACTTAAAGTAGGTTTAAATCTGGTTGCTCCTACTGTCAGTGAAACATATAAGCAACATTTACAAATTTGGCAAGATCACCAATGTACAAAAACCAATATCTTCGAGTTAACCCAGCTAAAACTAAAATTTCAAATAATTGTATCATCTACTCTATTGCTAACTCTAAATTAGCTAATCTGTAAAAAGTTCTCTCTCTTTTCCTAAGTGTCTAACCTTTTACAATGAGCTTCATTTGACAATTAATAGCTCAAAAATTCCATAATTCCCTCTAGAACTGAAACATAAAAAGTTGTAGCTTTTATGTGTAGGCCATTAAATCAGAAAGATAACTTTCTATTTCAACTCTCTGTTTGATCTCAGTTAGTTTCAATTGAAACTCCATCCTCTAGTCTGGCTTCAGTTAACAACTATATCCTTCAGTTACAACTCTGAGTTCTTTTTGCATAATGTAGAGAAATATCCTTTCCCAGAAATGAACTCAAGTGGGCCCGCCAAGCGTTCAATTTTCTCCAGTTTGATTATCCTTTGCACATTTCAAAAGTACCTGCAAGACATTTAAAAGAATTAATTAATTAATAAAATTAATCAATTAAATAACTATTCCCAAAGAATTAAAAAAAATCAAATTATTTTAAATAATTAAATAAATATAATGAACTTTTAATTTCATAATTGAAATAATAAAATATTTTTAAATTAATGTTATTAAGATAACACTAAAACAATATTCCTTATGTTTCAACATCCTACACCATTTCTGAATTTGGTTGGAGATGAACTACATTTCAAATAAATGAAATCTTTAGTTACAACCATTGAAAAGAAACGTTCCTTCCTATCTCCTCCATACTCTGAGATTGATAAAACCCTTGTATAACTCCTCCTCCATTCATAGAGTGGTAAAGACCTTTTCAACAAATGCACGGTCTATGCACATTCTTTAACCATGGAATTATAAGAGATCACTTTTCTTACGGCTAACGATATGCTTCCACTATGCTATGCAAAATCTGCCAGAGCACTTGTTTGAAGATTTTAAAAAAGTATTCCCAAGAAATTAATTCATGCAAATCTGATCTAGGCTTTCAACACAACCATATTTCTTTAGAAGCACCTTGTAAAAATAGTTAGTACAAATCGCTTGTGCTTCGCCCTTTTACATTCATTTATGTCATCACAAGAAGCCACAAGATTTTGACATAATTCCTTCATCCCTTGTGCTTTGCTGGGTGTCGATGCCCTATCAATACTTCAACATTTTATACATGCCTGCCTTGCCATCATTCGACTCCATGAAATGGGATTATTTGAGGCATTCTGTCATACAGTTCATGTCCCTTCTCAATGTCTCAGCCCGCGTGCCTATCCTGTACATTGGATTCCAAGAGATAACATCTCTTTGAGGCTTTCATGTGTATTGCTAATGATGAGATGATGTCTTTGTGGGGCATTCCATTAAACAGTTCGTGTGCCTATCTAAACTTCCATATTTGTATGAATGTTTACCAGGGTAGCTTCAACAAAAAAATTGACTTTATTTTATCGAACAGTTCATTTGCAATGCCTATGCTTCCATCATTCTCCTTTGGCACGAGCAGAAAGAATACCGTTAAAAGTTTTTAACTTTACAAATTGTATAGGGTGTGATCAATGCATTCTCAAAGATACCATCTCTTTGACGCCTTCTGTCAAGCCACCTACTTGCTTTTAGTACGCACCATATCTCCACGAGCCTTACATTCCAAGAGATAATATCTCTTTGGGGTATGGCGTCAAACGGTTCATTGCCCCTGTCTGTGCTTCACATTTTGCACGCATGTTTTCCAAGGCAGTTGCAGCAAATGCATTTGCACATTCTACAATCGTTTAACAATTCACGAGATAACATTTATGTGAGGCATTTTGTCAGACAGTTCATTTGTCTTGTCTGTGATTTCACATTTTGCATGTTTTACCCGGGAAGATGCCATAAGCCGATTACATCAGTTTGAATGTCTTTTTTTTTTCTTTAAAACCTTTTGACAAATAAATTTTATGCATCGAGCGACAATCAACAACGTTCTATGAGATCAAGTTTCTTTGATGCATCTATTGAATAGTTTAAATGCTTTATCTATGCTTTCGCATTTTGCATCGCGTCTTGCCGCCATTGCATCTTATCATAGGCAGAGAGGATTCTGGCCTAGGTCGCGGACTTAGTATAGCACTTACCAATTGAATTTTCTAAGAAGTTTCTAAAGTCTTTCACCAGATTCATTTTGTACATATTCTGCCATCATTGCATTCCACGAGATCTCTTCCAGGCATTCTATCAAACACCTCTTCCTTAAAAGCTTTAAAGACCTTTATTTGAGGCATTCTTGTCAAAACAAGACATCCCATTCACACATCTCAAGCTTCTATCTTGACAAACTCATGGAGGATGCTGGTAAGAATTTGGTTCTGAAACAACCAATTCACATTTACTTTACTTTTTAATGGCTCTCAACAAATCCATTTTGTGTAGATCCCTATGGCTACGACGCTTTGAAGCCTTTTGCAAACAACATTTTGTTGTTCGCATGCCTTGTTTATGCGCATTTTGTGCATATCCTTCAATCATGATTTCATGGGATGAGGTTTCTTTGAGACATTTTTTCAATCATTCACGTGCCCTGTCAATGCTCCCACCTTCCTTTGTGTGCATGCTTCAGCCACCAGATCCATTTCGTGTGTATTCTTGCAAGCATTACGTTCCACAGATGAGATCTCTTTTTAGATGGCTCGAAACCTTAATGCAACCAATTGTATTTTCTTGAAGGTTTCGAAAGTATTTTCAATGAATTCATTTCGTGCATATCCTGCAATGGCGGTATTCCATGAGATAGTATCTCTCTGAGGCGTTCCAACAAACAGTTCATCGGCCTTGTCCATGTCGTGTGCGGGAGCGGAGCGGGATTTGAACAATCTAAATGCGTTGTGTATGCTTCCATCGTTCACCATTTAGCGGGGCCGGAACAAGAACATGCACCATTTCTTATATGGGACAGAACAAAAGTGGGATGAGAAACTTTCCTTATTCCTGTTTCAGAATCCTCGTCGGGTTCGGTTCTGATTAGGCTGCGGGTTCGGGACGAAAGTAGGTCAAGTGCGGGAGCGAGACTGAAACATGCATAGAAACCACTTTATTATATTTTTTCTTTAATGCCAAATTCTCTTTCCGTTCCGAGCCCACGTAAGCTATGGGATCAGAACTAGTTTCACGCGAGAGCGGAATGAGAAAATTTTAATTTTCAAAGTTTATATTTTTTATATTTTTATATTATTTAATTTTTATTAAATTTTTTTACTTTTTATGATTTTTAAAATCTTTTAATAAAAAGATTCATTTATCATTTTTTTTTACTTGAATAGTTCTAACACAAATCTTTTGAATATTTCAAAAATATTATTTTCCTGCATTTTGAAGATTAATTAATTTAAATCTTTTAAATTTAAAATCTAAAAAGATTTATTTATTTAATCTTTACAATCTCTTTTTATTAATTAAAAAAAAGATTTTGTTTATTCAACTTTTAAATATTCTAAATCTTTTTTAAATGCTAAAAGATTTATTTATTTTGTATTTTCATTTTTTGTATTTTTCAAAGTTTACAATTTTTGTATTTTTCAAGTTTACAATTTTTTGTATTTTTCAAAGTTTACAATTTTTTTTGTATTTTTCCAAGTTTACAATTTTTTGTATTTTTCAAAGTTTACATTTTTTTGTATTTTTCAAAGATTTGAAGAGAAAACACCAAGAACAAGACAAAAATGAAGAAATGACAAAAACGAAAAAATGACACGATGATGAAAAGACAACAAACGAGACGAAGCAAAAATGGGTCGAGGAACAAGACGAGGACAAGAACCCAAACGACACCCAAAGGCGAAGCGAGGGGGAACCAGGATCGGGACGGGACCAGGAACAAGAACCTTGGAAAATTTTATGTTCCAATTTCGATATCCGAATCCGACAAAGACAAAGAAAATGAAAAGAAGAAAAAAGAAAAGGGGGTCCCCAACTTTGCCAAGAAAAAGTTGGGGTATGTATGCAAGGTGTAGACACCGAAAATTGGTCTAGGCCTGTGAGCATATTGAATAAATAGAAATATTTATTTATACAGTTCACATTCACATTTAAATTCTTTTAATTCTTCTAATCTTAATTAAATAAACAAAATTAAATACTTTGTTTGATTTAATTATCATTTCCCTATTTTATTCTATCACATCAATCTTAAATTAATTAAATAAAGATTAAACACTTTATTGATTAAATTGTCATATTCTTCTGTTTAATTTAATAAACAACTTCTATAGTTCGTTTTATTAAATTATTTATCCTTCTTTTGCTAATTTAAATAAATCAAAAATATTTAAATAAAGGCATAAGTAATATTCCTCTATATTTTCTCAAAATTGAATTAGATATCCTATGTCTAATTTATGTCTAAAAATAAATAAAAAGCAATGTCAGACCCTAGCAAATTTTTCAATCCTTTCGCAAATCAATCATCATAAAAAGAAAGACCACACAAACCTTTGCTTGAAAAACACGTCACTAGGGACACACATGGACAAATTTACATTGAATACATAGACGCAGCAGTACAAGATCCTGAATTCGCATCCTTTATGGATGAATGTTTGGCAAATGATCCCCAACGATATCTAGCAAAGTTGCTAGAAGAAGGTGTCAAACTACCAATAGGATTTGATATTTGTACTTTGCAAACACCACCTATTCAACCAACACAAACTATGACATCAAGTGTTTCTATTCCCCAAATCACTGTAGCAATACCAACTGGCATACCAACTCAAACATCATCAATTGTGAACACAACCCCTTTCAACATAACACAAGGTTTACAATTTACTGTGGGAGAAACTTCCTCAAACCCCTTTGGCACCAACACGACTGGTAAGAGATCCAAAGTCGGTATGAATATTCCTATACCAAATCATACCATTCAGACAAGAAATATTCCTATACCAAATTAGAACATTCAGACAGGAAATATCCCTATACCAAATCAGAACATTCAAATAGGATATATTCCCAATCCAAATCAGAACATTCAGATAGGAAATATCCCCAATCCGAATTAGAACATTCTAATGGGATATATTCCCTCGCCAAATCATAACCCATCACAGAACATGGCATTTCAAAATATCTACATTGATCCAAACAACGCCAACATGTCCTTGATGCAAGTAGATGTCCTCCAAAACTTAATGTAAACTCTTCAACAATAGATGGACAACATGTCTATGTCAGGCAAATGAAGTATCTCGATGCAAGATCTATGTCCATGTCCATTCGACAAAGCACTTTATATGAAACCTTTCGCCCATGGATACATTATACCAAATTTTCCTAAGTATAATGGGAGGAAGAATCCTTTGGAACACATTAGAGAATTCTCAATGGCATGCATGGACATATCATATGACCCCACATACTTGATGCGACTATTTCCGCGAACCCTTATAGGGATAGCACTGGAATGGTTTTCTAAATTACCATATGACATACGATCCTAGGGTGAATTAGCTGAGAAGTTTGTCGAACACTTTGCTTTTAACATAGAAAATGAAGCAACAATAGCAACCTTGTGCCACACAACACAAGAACACGGCGAGACTTTCACCACTTTCTTCCAGAGATGGAGAAGTCTAGCTAGTAGATGTCTAGTTGAAATACTCGAAAAAAAAAAGGTCATGATATTCCTTGAAAACATCAATCCAAAACTCAGAGGTGACTTAAGGGTACATTGTTGTACTTCATTCCTAGACTTGGTCCAAAAGGGCATCATCCTTGAAAAAGACCTTATTGACAAAGGAGAAATAAAAGTACCAAGCAGGAACCCCATTGTCCAACATCAAAATGCACCAAATGATAGAAACAAATTCTGGTCTAGAAACAAAAATGTTACAAATGACGACATTGTTGATGCTAAAACCATACATACGGGACCAGTTATCACACTTAGAGGTTACAACCCCAATCAAGACATGATGAATAGTCTAGATCAAACAACCAATTATTTCCAAAATTCACAACAACGACGACCACAAAGGAGATTTCCTACACGTGAATTTACCTTTTTAGGGCAACCAATCGAGACAGTTTTCAAAGAGTTGATTAAAAATAATCGCATTAAACCTTTGGAACCAAGAGAGTATGATCCTGGACAGTTTAAACCTTCATGGTGGGACGGCAATGCCTATTGTGACTATCATCGAACAAAAGGACACAACCTACATCAATGTCGACAACTGAAGAATATTATCCAAGACTTTGTTGAAAATGGAACCATAGAGGTCAATGGGCAGAAAAATACCAAGAACAGTGATCATAAAGTCTTCACAGACCCATTACATGACCACACGAAAGGAAAAGCCTCTAGTTCGGGAACCAAGAATAATCCATCAGCCAATTATACCAATACCAAGTATGACTATGGTAAAGGAATGATTATAAATCACCTCTGAGCTGCAAATGAAAACTTCAATACCATCGTCATTAAGAAGCACCCGAAATGTGTTGTAAACACATGTAGAAATAAGATAACTATTCCAGGTCCTTCTGAGCCACCTACACAAGCTTCCAAGTTTAAGTACAATCTCCTTGATCAACTGAGTAAAACCCCCGTACAAATATACATTTTGGAACTATTGACTTTATCGCCTGAGCATCGAGCCATTCTTGACAAAGCTTTGCAGAACACGACTGTTCCTACACACTTAGATGTCAATCATTTCAAAGAAATGGTGGGATATTTAACCAACTCACATCATGCCACATTTTCCCAACAAGATTACTCAACCGAAAAGTCTGATCATAATGACCCATTACATCTTGAAGTCTTAGTCCATCAAACTAAAGTCAGACGAGTCTTGGTAGATGGAGGAGCAGGTTTGAACCTGTGTACCCTAAAATTGGTTAAGGCATTAGGATTCTCAGAAGAATGCGTAGACACCTCTAAGAGTGTAGTCATCAAGGCTTATGATGATGAGGAAAGATCATCGAAAGGAGTTGTCACACTCCCTATCAGAATTGGCCCAACAATTATGAACACCAACTTCCAAGTCTTGGATCTCACCCTTCCGTACAACCTGTTATTAGGTAGACCTTGGATACATGCAATGAAATCCATACCTTCAACATATCACCAGTGTCTTAAATTCCTATATAATGGCACCGAGATCACGATTGATGGTGATCCAGATCCTTTTCAATATTGTACAAGCCTAAGGGAAATTTCACAACGACAGGTACCAGTTAACCAAGAAGCTTCATCATCCACTTTATCCCTATACGTTGACCCATCACATCTTACCAAGTCCATTTCATTCAAACCAACATCATCCACTCCTAAGGCTGAGATCCAAGACAAGGGCTATGGAGAATATTACATGAAGGCATCATACTATGTTAATCAACTAGTTCCACCTAAGGCATATGGCTTACCTATGGCAGATAGAAGACAATTAGTAGTCACAATTTGTGTTCCCCCTACAATGACATTGACCAAATGGGGAGAGTTAAGTGAATAAATTGTGGATCAAGTTAATATTACCTCCTGGTTGTACCAAGAAGACAATGAATACCCCTCGCCGTCTATTCAAATAGCTAAGAATCAATATGGAAAAGGCTTTAAGATAATGCAAAATGAAGGCTATGATGGGCACATTGGGTTAGGACTATATCAAAATGGAAGGACGAAACTGATCATTGTCTCACATGACCGAAATACCTAGGGTTAGGGTTTCAACCACTTAGAATTGGGTTTCCTAGTACTTCGACACCATTTCAAGAGGAAGTGAGTGCTTGTGGAGACATCGAGATATCTCATGAACCACTTCCCCTAGTTTATGATGAATCTCTTGAATCAAGCGATTGTGAGTGGGATTCCATTTCTTCTACCAATACCATGAACATAAATTCTCTATTTGGAGAATTGGACCTAAAGATAAAACCTGTACCAAAACCATCTAGTCCCCGTCATAGGAAGCACTTGTCCAAAGAAGAATGGCTTAAGAACTATTATTGGGAAACCCTTGATCATGCATCTTGGGAACCTAACAAACCATCTTCTAATGACTCAACCCTTACAATAGTCCCACAACAAAGTATACCTACCCATAAGAAAAAGAACAAGAAGGAGTTAGTCCAAAACTTTTGTGACCATGTCAACCATTCTATATTCACCTTATCAACTTCCACCTTTAATAATTCTGATGATGACATGCCTCTCATATATCTCAAAATTATTGACTGGGATCAACAAGTTACACCCATCATAGACACGTTCGAGAACGACAAAGCAATTGTTGAGTTCATGGGACTTCGAGAAGGCATACCAAGAGGGGATCATAAAGCTGGTTTTACCATAGACTTGGATGACAAAGCATATTTTGGGGAGTCTATTTACACCTCTAGTCGCAAAAATGAAAATAAAAATAAAAATGATGAAAATGAGAAAAATGACAAGTCCCTAGGTGAAAACCGAAAGGCGCCTTTGGATGAAGAAATAGTCAAAATAAAGGACGTACCGAGGGTGAAAACCTCTCTGAGGAACCCAAGGATAGAGGTTTAAATATTCTCCCCGTTGAACAAGAAAAGTCACCTATGCTAGTAGAAGATTCTATTAAAGTTAACATAATTACAAAAGAAAACCCTCGGCACATATACTTTGTAGCATCATTGACAGAGGCAGAAAAACATGAGTTTAAGGACTTCTTTGCAAAGAGAGATAAAATTTGCATGGTCATACACTGACATTCCTGGGTTGGATCCAGACCTTATATTACACCATCTACCATTACAGCCAGGTATTAAGCTAGTCAAACAGAAGTTAAGGAAAATGCATCCACAGATTGCTCTACTGGTCAAAGCAGAACTTAAGAAACTCTTGGATGTTGGATTTATAAGAACTATAGACTATGCGGACTAGATTTCAAATCTTGTACCAATGACTAAACCAACTAGGGGCATCCGCATTTGCACTGACTTTAGAGATATCAACAAGGCATGTCCTAAGGATTACTTCCCTTTGTCGAACATAGAAATGATAGTAGATCTTACAGTAGGATACGAGATGCTATCCCTCATGGATGGTTTCTCTAGATATAACCAAATCAAAATCGCAGTTGAAGACCAACACAAGATGGCTTTCACCTATCCATGGGGCACATACTGTTGGAATGTTATGCCTTTTGGCCTTAAGAACGCTAGAGCTACCTATCAATAGGCAATGACTATGATTTTCCATGACTTTGTACATACTCTCATGGAAGAGTATGTAGATGAAATTATAGCTAAATTAGAAACAAGGGCAGATCATTTGAAGGTTCTAGAGAAGTTATTCTAGAGGCTAGAGAATTATAATGTCAGGCTAAATCCAAAGAAGTGTGTCTTTGGAGTAAAATCAGGAAAACTTCTAGGGTATATCATCTCCAGAAGAGGCATTGAAGTAAATCCAAAGAAGGTAAGAGCTATCATAGAAATACCTCCTCTTGTCAGCATTGGTCAACTCAGAACGCTACAGGGAAGATTACAGTCCATCAGACGTTTCATTGTACAACTGGTAGATAAAATAATAAAATACAGCCATTTCAACATTTACTCAAGAAAGGAGTACCATTTGTGTGGACACCTAAATGTCAGGACACTTTCCAACAAATCAAGGATTACTTGCTCACTCCACCAGTCTTAATGCCACCTATAGATGGAAAATCATTGATACTATATATTTCAGCATAAGTCAGCATTAGGAGCTCTTCTCGCACAACACGATGATCAAGGTCATGAGAGAGCAGTCTACTACATCAGTCATACCTTGGTAGAATATGAATTAAACTACAAAAAAATAGAACGTGCTTGTCTTGCGGTAGTCTTTGCTACTCAAAAACTTTGGCACTATATGCTCAATCGACAAACAATGTTGGTCGCAAAGATTGATCCCCTCAAATATCTCCTAAGTAAGGCAGCATTAACATGTCGATTGGCTAAATGGGTTATGATACTTAGCGAGTATGACATCCAATATGTGGAAAGGAAGGCTATAAAAGGACAAGTGATTGTAGATCAGTTAGTAGATGCACCCATGAAGGCAGACCATCCTTTAGTGGCGGATTTTACTAACGAATTTATCTTTAACATTGACACTAGAACAAAATGAAAATTATACTTTGACGGGTCACATACACAATGGGGTTCAGGAGCAGGGATTATATTTGTTACACCTCAAGGTGATACCATTCCTAAATCATTCAGGATTTATTTCCCTTGTACCAACAACATAGCAGAGTATGAAGCCTTGGTGATAGGATTAAAAATGACAGCACAGTGGAAGATTAAGAGTCTACATGTTTTTGGCGATTCTCAGCTAGTAGTCCGGCAAGTAAATGATGATTATGAGACTAAGGATGAAAAACTTTCCCCCTACAAGTGCATGGTTGATAGTTTCAAGCAGTACTTTGATGATATTTCCTTTCAACAAATACCACGTATTCAGAACAGGGCTGCAGATGCTATGGCAACCATGGGTTCATTATAGGATATTCTAAGTAATGTGCCTAAGTTTGAGTTTTTGGTTGAATAGTTGTTGGTCCCTGCCTATGATGTACCCGATTTTGTGATGGTGTGTACAATTGTTGGTCCTACTCCCCCTTGGTATAAAGACATATTCGACTATCTAACTAACCAAACCTTACCTCTAGACTTGTCAAATAACCAACGTCGAACCTTTATCCGTAAGTCAGCTAAGTACACCATCATCAGAGATACCTTGTATAGACGTACCTTAGATAACGCCCTAATGAGATGTCTCAATGCTGAAGAAGCACAAACAACTTTATGAGCGGTGCATAAGGGTATATGCAGATCCCATTCAAGTGGTCCTACTTTAGCCCATAAGATTATGAGATTAGGTTATTATTGGCCTACAATGGAGAAATACTCATATATCTTTGTAAAGAAATGTAGACAATTTCAGATACATGGAGATCTGATAAGAGCACCAACACAGGAGCTTCATCCGATTACATCACCATGGCCCTTTTCCCAATGGGGACTTGACTTCATAGGTAAGATCCACCCTCCATCATCCAATGACCATAAATTCATCATAACCACCACTAAATACTTCACCAAATGGATTGAAGCTATTCCCATGACCTACATCACCGACACACAAATATCCAAGTTTATCTTAAACTATATCATTTGTCCGTATGGTGTACCCCAATCCATTATCATAGACAATGGCCGCCCATTCAAAAACCAAGAAGTACACCATCTATGTGAAGAGTTCCATATTAAACATCATTTTTCCACCCCATATTACCCACAAGGTAATGGCCAAGTCAAGGCATCTAATAAAACCATTGTTAGAATCCTAAAGAAGAATGTCAATGACGCTGGTCGTGACTGGCACCTACAGCTAAATCTTGCCTTATGGGCTTACTACACAAGCATCTGTACTCCCACTGGCACCACTCCATACTCCCTAGTATTAGGATCTAAAGCTATCTTACCTATTGAGATTGAAATTCCTTCCCTAAGGGTATCCTTGAAAGGTCACATTGACGATGAAGAATACCGTGTATCCAGATTACAAGAGCTAGAATTATTGGATGAGAGAAGACATAAAGCACTAGACCATTTGCAAGCATATCAGAATCATCTTCATCGAAGCTATAATAGGAAAGTTATAAATAGACACTTTGACATTGGTGACCTGGTTTTAATGGAGAATCCCAAGAATCAAGCTGAACGGGAAAAGCCAGGAAAGTTTGAACCTAACTGGTTAGGGCCTTATATTGTCACAAAAGTTTTTGGATCAGGAGCATACCAACTCTCTACTCCTGATGGAGAGCCGCTTTTGTCACCAATCAATAGCCTTCATCTGAAGAGGTTCTATGTGTAGATTATGAGAGTCTTTGTCTTAATCTAGAAAAATAAAAATAAAAACAAAAAAATGGTTACCTTGATGAAAACCTGGCAAACAGGCATCTTTGTAACACCAAAAAAATTGGAAAAAAAACAAAAAAGTAAAGAGAAATAATCCGTCCAATAGTGAAAACCTCTTCGGTGGCGCTATGGATAAGTACCATGGTGAAAATCTGGCAAACAGGCGCCATGTGTAGTCAAACTCGCTCTTTGTCTACCATCATTTCAATCAGACTTTTTTCACCATCCCTCATAATAAATGGTTGTCTTATCCATTGCTTGGAATGATTGACATCTAACATTCATTCCATCACATTCCCCACTCCATCTCACATACCTTATTCCCAACTAGGGGCAAATCCTTGTTTTGTGCCATGAAGACCTTGTACATAACATTAAACCATCGAAAAATGTCCTAAAAAATCAAAAAACATTAGAAAACTTCAAAAACACAAAAAAATCAAACAGTCAGAAAATCCCAAAAATAGAATCAAGTCAATCATGTTAAGTCAGTCATAGACATAGTCGAACTATGTTGCCTCTGCGATTGGGAAATAGGCAAGGCCATCAATCGATGTGCCCCCGAGGCATTAGGTTTGTCTGTCTAGGTTTGTCATGTATCACACACATTAAAATCATGACTCTTTGTACATTCAAAGTCATTGGTTGTGCGAACTACGAGGTCTATGCGTGTACAACGTAGGCAAGGCTAATCAATTGATGAGCTCCCAAGACCGCACTAGGTCAGTCCAATAGGGTTCATTCAATTCACTATCACACACATTGCATATCATCAACTTAGATGCATGTCTTTAGCCACATTAGGTCAATCCTTTAGGGTATCATCTCACGTCATTTATTGTCAATACACACACACACACTTTTAATCAGTCAATGAATGAAAACAAGTCATGCACCAACAAGGAAACATCTCAAAACAGTCATCAAGTCAATATCAAACACATTGTCAAAGTGATCAACTTATGTCTTAGAAAGATATGTCTTTCTTGTCAACGAACGTCATCAAATTGTCATAGTCTCATGTAGCTTGTTGCATCAACGTCATCAGGCTCCAACGTCTTATACGGCACATGTCTTTTTGAAACTAGGCTTTGTCATGCTTTACATAGATAGTCACCAAGTTGAAACTAGACTCAACATCTTATTGCGGTATGTGTCATCCCTCACATTACACTATGTCAAACATCAAACAACCAAACAATCCTACAAGATCAAGTTTTGGCGAATACTTTTATTTGGCTTTATGACTTTATATCTTATTTTGTCTTATCTTTTTATCGATTTGTGAATTTAGTCTGGTTACTAGCTTTCTCAAGGATGTCCCTTGAAGGATTTAGAGAAGCAAGGGTGTCTCAGGATTCTTTTTCTTTGACTGTTGTCTGTCAACTGTCTTTTTAACATTGGTTTTTGAGTCATGTTACTAGTTTCCTCAAAGATGTCCTATCAAGGATTTAGAGGAGCAATGACATCTCATGACCCATCTTTAATTTTTTTGTTGTATGTGGTTTGTCTCGACAAAACGACTGGGGCAATATTATCCTTAGTATGAGTTAAGACACTCCTTGTCTACAACTGTTTGTTTTTCACATATGGATGACTTTGTACACTATGGTCTATCTCATATCATGGTGTGTACTATTCATTTGTGTCAAGTCGCGCCCAATGATGATAAAAAGCAAGCATAGCATATTTGGCACAATATCGAAGATCATATATTTCTCAATCAATAACCATTCTTTTTCAATACTAAATTTTTGAATAATCCATGCTAACATTTGTTCTTTTCTGCATCTTCACCACCATTATCTATCCATTTCGAGAGCACACTCATGTTCTTCAAACCCACCTATCCTCTCGAGGGGGCATACCACTACCTCCTCATCATTCTCCCTTTCACTGGGGCCTACCCTAACCTGTTTCATGCTGGGGCACGATCAAGGCATATTTTTTTTGACACAATGTTGTAACAACATTGTATCAAAGAGGGGAAAACTGTAGACACCGAAAATTAGTCTAGGCCTACGAGCACCACTTTCGACATAATTTTCTATTATCCATGGTCATGATTAAATAATGTTAATTATTTAATTACCCTTTCTAACACATATTTCCTCTATTAATTAAATACCCCTTTTTAATTAATTCATTAATTCATTTTGACCCTTTATTCAACTTGATTAATTAAATTATCTTTATTTATTTAATTATGTCGCTAACTAATTAATTCTTCCTTCTTAATTAAATAATTTATTATTTAATTACCCCTTTGTCATATTTCAACTATAATTAAATATTTATTATTTAATTATTCATTTAACCCCCTTTATCTATAATTAAATATTTATTATTTAATTTATTCAATTCCACCTTTTCAACAGTCAAATTAAATAAATTATCTTTATTTATTTAATTAAATCTTTCATTTTCAAATGTTGAGCTAAATTAACATTTAATTCATTTATTAATTATGTATGTCACATTCTTCTATCATTCAGTTATCTAATTATTCACTCACCTTCTCACTCAAGATCTATTTTTAATCCGCCAGTTATCTCTGGGTTCGGTATCTAATCGTTTATGCGAGAGGACTCTCTGTCACAACTAGTCAGTTAACTAGTTCTAACTCATGTGCATGAATGTGTTTATTAATTAAATATCTTTATTTAATTAATTAATTTATGTATGCATTCAAATTCTTCATCTTCGAGTTCTAACTTTGTCTTTGACATTCGAAGTCTATTTCTTCTATTTTTGAAGACTCTTAACTCAAGATTAAGATCTTGAACTCTTGTTCTTTCTATTTTCGAACAGTCTTGACACAAGATTAAGTCATCGTTCTAATTTAGTCTTTATCTTGCAGTCTTTTCTAACTCGGGTTCTATTTGACACAAAACTCACATCGCATGACATTCATCAATCTCGTCTATCGATCTCTCTTTTCAATCTGAGCCAATCATTCGAAAACCCAAAATCTATAAAATGGCCTGTCATTATCATTATTCCTCCTCCCGAAATCATACACTTTTGAGAAGAAACTTATCTTCGATATTTTACTTAGACATTCAACAAGGTTATGCTTGCATTAATGCTGAAAATATGAGGGCAAGAATACTGAAACAACAAAATGGAGAAGAGCAATCGAGATAATTCAAAGGAGTGAACACATATTCGGTGAGAGATTTCCAATTGATTTGTTTAGTTTAATCATTTTTACTTATTTGTTCTTTGTTGTTTTGATTTAGATTGTTTGTTAGTTTAGAATTGATCATTGTAATTTGTGCAGCTATTAGCATTAATCTCCAAAAAATATAGGTCATACACAAGGCATAACATGTCCTATCAATGGATTTAGAGGGATGATAATGGATCATGGCCTACTTTCTTTGTTTGTTGTATGTGGTTTATCTTGGGAAAAATACTAGGACAATTGGGTCCTTTGTATGAGTTGGGGCATTCCTTGTCTTTTGGCTTTCTCTTTTGACTGTTTGTCTCTCCCAAATGGTTACCTTGCACACCTTGGTCTATGTCATACCATGGTGTTTGCGGTCCATTTGTGACATTTTTGATTCCCAATGATGATAAATATAAATATGTAAGCATGAAAGTTGGTTCCCTTATCATTTCTTGTCTATCTTCTTTCCCCTTTTCACGCTAACATCCCATTTCCCTTGTCTTTTCCATGCTTAGATGTATTCTATCCTTCATCCTCTAGTCTTATCTTCTATTTCAAGAGCACATTCATGTTCTTTGAACCTGTCTGTCCTCTCGAGGGGGCATACCACAACCCTCCTGGTCATCCTTCCCCTTTCTCTTTACACTGGGGCATATTTCAGAATTAAATTTCTTTGACACAACGCGATGAACTACATTATGTCAAAGATGGGCAAAATGTAGACATTGAAAAATTTCCTAAGTCTACAAGTATCATTTTTCGTGGTCTCCGTCTCTGAATAATTAAATAGTTTTGATTATTTGATTATTTTTTATCATATTCTTCTATTAATTAAATAATTTTTAGATATTTAATTAATTCACTTTTTAGTCTGTATTCTATCCTGATCAATTAAATAAATTAATTGTGTCACTAATCCCCACTCTTCTTCAATAATTAAATGAATTATTATTTAATTATGTATTTATCACCTTTCTTCTATAGATAAATGATTACCACTAATTATTTATCTATTCATGGTTTTTTAATTCTTCTATAATTAAATAATTATCAAAATTATTTAACTATCCCTTGCCATTTCCCCCTATTAAATAATTAATCTCACTTAATTATTTAATGGTCCATTTTCATCTCCCCCGTTTAATTAAATTGATTAATTTAATTAAATGCTCCTTTTTTATTTTCTCCAAATAAATAATTTAGATAAATTATTTATCTTCCAGTTGTCAATTTCCTCCATTTTCAAATAAATGCACCTCTTTTGGTCAAATATTCCCTATCATTAACCCTTGTCATAGCCTTCATTATTGTCATAGGCATCAGTCGTCATAGCCGTCAGTGTCATATCTTTCAAATGCATGGCATATTCCTGGTGCATCAATTCTGGACCATTGATCTTGGCATCTTTTTGGAGGTTTGATCTCAACCATCCATTTTTTAACCTCCCTTTCATGTATCCTGCACCATCAATATTGGAATCCTTCTAGAGGATTAATCTCATTTGTCCATTCGAAAGGTTTTCTATAAAAGTAACCTTTCTCCTCCATTTTTCGATTTAACAGCCATTTTATCTCCAACTTTCTTACTTAATATTTGTAGGTATTTGCACAACTTCAACAACAAATCTGAGGGAAATATTGGCATAAGAAGAAATAGGAGACACGAGAGAAGTGAATCAACTTCAAAGGGGAGTATTTGATTTGAATGCTTTTAGCTTATTATTCTCCATTTGTTTGTATTCTCTTGTTTGGATGAGGTTAATAGCTTAGAAGTGTTTGGCTGTCACTTTATCCATGCTATTTGATTTTACCCCATCTCACATGTGCAATCTATTTTTCACATATTATTCATGTCTAAATCCTCTCAACAACCTTCAACCGTTGATCTTGATTCAACGTTGTTTAATACTGATCATCCATTTCAGATCACAATTTTTATATAACAAACCTCTTTCCTCACAAAAAAGGATCAAAGAATCAACATCATTTGCACAATGAAGTACTGTCGATATTCCTAATCACAATTAACACAACTTCAATATATCTTTTATCAACCAACACTCACATCACATCAAAGCTTCTTGCACACAACAATAGAGGCTTCATAGTGATATGAACAACCTGGCATTAGGTGAATGGACTCTGACATGGGATGGTAACCTTTACTTTGCTTTGAATTTCATTGTGATAATCATAGGATTTCAATTGTGTTTTCAATAGCTTAGAAATTCATTTCATGAGTGAATGGGTACGAATCTAGATTATAGTTTTGATTTAGATTAGATTCTATTTCATTTTCATTTATCTCATTTGGCTTCTATGATTTCCCCCCTCACATAGATATAAGGGGATCTTGTCCATATATCTTTTTCCTTTTAGCTTCAGGTTCCTTTGGGTGTAAGTTTGACAGAGCATGTTGTACATAGGTAGTATCAGGGGCTTCTAAGGTTTTTACCCCACTTGGCTTCTTAACTATTAATTTTGGTGGGCTTTGAGGAATATTCTCCAATTACCATTGTAGACTTGCCATAAATTTTCTTGAAATTGTCAATCATTAGATTGATTCTCTTGAGGGGGTTTGTCTCTTCTACATAAAAAACAAAAAAATTAACATCTTTCTTCTTCTCTACTTCCAATTTCTTTAATATTTCCCACTTTATTTTTCTTTGGAATACTTGTGGTAGGGTGACACAATTTCTGATTACATCTTCCTCATAGTCCACTCCATGTGAGATTGTTGCTTTGGTGAGAAGTGTCTGCCTCACAAATTTGATATGTCCTTCAAGTTCAAAGACTCTTTCTTCTTTGGATTTCAATGAGTAGCGGATCTTTAGGTAACCCTCCAATTAAGTGTATTGGATCCAACAAAAAGTTCTCCACATGTAGTTAGATCTGGTAAGAATGTGCCCTTTTTCTGTCTTTTCATGAGTTCTTTCTACATCCACAACATTTGCCACATGAATTCCAAGAAACCAATTCTAAGAGATATAAATTTTGGTAAAACATGTGGTCCTTGCAGACACCCACAAATTCTAATGATTGTGTAATCAAATAGGAAAAACCAATCTCCAAAAATGTGTGAATGTTTCTGCTGTGGTTTGAGCTCTAATGGTCTCAATAACTCTGTAATTTCCATAGGAAACCTTGAAAAATAAGTAAGGGTATCCATATTTCTCACATAAAATTCATCATGAAAGGTAACATAATCACTTCTTTTACACTTGTTATCCCATATATAGCACCAATTTTGAACAGGCAATGGAATACCCTATTGGTCTACCATTTATAAATCCATTCTTTTAGTCCATTTTTCTCTATTTTGGTACATGATTAAGTGACATAGTAGAAAGTAGAACCTGAATGTAATAGGTGCCTTATCTTACCTTACTTCCAAAAGCCCCTCATGCATTCTCTTCTCAATCAATGAAGAAAAATTGAATTCAACATTAGATTCAAGGTTTTGTATCTTCATGGCCACCATCATCAGACTAATTGGAATTTTATCTTGGGTATCCATTCCCAGTGATTATAGCAGTTAGAGAGCTTCTCCCTTTGAACTATTGAGCTCCACACATGGATTATCCTTTGCAAATGAATACAAAAACAATGTCGAATTCTATACATAATGGCTTTTGAAGTCAATAATCTCGACATTAATATCAACTTCATGCTAAATATTTCATGATATACTCATTTTTGAGTTTAAATATGTGTCTTTGATTTCACCAAATCTAATGGTTCATAATGATTTATGTATTTGATGCCACAATTGGCATTATTGCCTTAACAGTCTGTACTGTAGTGCTGACGCCACTTCCCTTGACCTCTGCGAGATAGCGAGGTCATGCATTTTTCATTTATTAGCCTTACCGCAATATCGCATACTAGATGTATAGTTGAGGTCTCTCTATTGTGGGAGGACGAGACTCTTACCACAAAATCACATGCTTTATTGTATGCTATTGATGTTCACTACGGTACTATGGTTTATGCATTCTTTTACCACCCATTACTCTTGTGGTGTATATCTTTTCATTGTGGGGTAGTAGGAAATTTACCACCATACTGCTGGCATCTTTATGAAATGGATTAGCCCATCATGGTGCTACAAGCTATAACAAGTGTTCATTAAAACTGTTTACCGCACCACCACTCTGTTTATTTTTCTTCATTGGTGCCAGTCGTAGTGCTATGACTTATGAGATAGTCAAGTCATTTTTTAATGCTAGACTATGTTCTTGTTATATGAATTCCATAGTACAACGGTGGATACCTTATGTTATGTTTTGTATCCCGTCAACCCACCAGGGGCCTCTAATATGGACTAATCACTCCTGTGAGGGTGTGGTAATGGATGTTTGAATAGAAATATGAATATATGGGGGATGGAATGACTTGGTAGAAGTATTCATGGAGATTTTAATGAATAATGAAGGAATGAAAATTTATTTTGAATGGGTCCTAAGGCTACTCAAACTAGGAATATTTTTTGTGAATTTTATGGTTCTAACACTACCAACAAACATAACGCCACTTCTATCTCACATGCATGTTTGGACAACCCTTGCATGCATATACTTTCATAAAACACTTCATTTTTATTCATTAATTCAACTCTTGAACTCATTCTCTCATTCTCTCATTCATTTTATTAGTCTTTCTTTCTCTTCTACATTGTAGCAACTCCATTCTACCATTTTTATTGCATATTCTTGTTCTTACAAGACAGTCTACATTGTTCTTTCAATCTTGGAGATTGCAGTCTCTTCCTTTCAACATTCTCATCTTGCTAAAGGGAGGGTAAATGTATTTCATTTATTGCATTATCATTTAAAGTAGTTAGCATGTTATTCTAGCAAATTTATTTCTTCTATCATGTCTAGTTCATTTTCTATCTATCTTGTCTAGTTGTCTATGGAGGTGGAAACACCGAAGCGGGGGTTTGACTAACGCAAGCCCTTAAATAGCCCCCAACATTTTTCTCAATTTAACATGTGAAGGTATTGAAGACATCTCTTTGTTGGAGGCTTCGTTGCTTGGTCTATTGTGATTATTTTCTTACTCTTTTCTCATTTCATAATTTAAAATCCATTCAATTTATATTATCTTAGTTTCTATTAAATTCTATTATTTTCTCGTATTCTTAGAGTTCCTAGGAAACATAATTGTTAGACGGTACTTAGTCATTTTTTGGATAGTCTCTATTTTTCATTTCATACGAGATGCCAACGTGCCACTGCAAGTATTTCCACATGTCACACTATCATCCTTGGCCGATATCTTGTCAGTTTTTCTAGAAGACCTTTGTGACCTGCTCGTCTCTAAAACTCTCACATTTTATTTTTGCATAAAATATAAACAACCACCCTTTATCATTTATCATTTCTCCTGAACTTTAATCTTTGACGTAGTTGAGGACCATTTTCCCCTTGAGACATTAATTTGAGGGTGTCGAATCTCCTCCTCTACATTTTGAAGATCTTGGCATGAATATGTATTTACTCTAGTCTTTGTCAAAATTTTATTTTCTCTTGTTTGGACGTCTGTTAGACCGTGTGTTGTGATATTTTTATGAGTTTCACAAGCCAATCTATAACTTATAGGAAATTAGTAATAATAAGCATTCGACATTTGAATATGTGTTCAAGATGACAGTTCAGTCCAACCTGATAGGGTCCTGATTTGAGTAATTCAATACATGATTATCACCTGGCTATACACCTCCTTGCATTTTTGTTAATTTACCTATAAATTTGTAAACAAGTACTCAACCTAGTAATCCATCTAGATACTTTTCTCCTATAGACCACGAATCTACTCTTAGGGTCCCCTTTGAGTAGGTCTAATCTTTAGAGGAGAGGATAAAAGAGTTTGAAGACTTTCTAAATCATGGTAACATGTATACTCAAGTTGCTCCTATTATCGATAGTCTGAGGGACTTGTTTATATCATAACACAAGGTCCTTGAGTTGCTTTGTGCTCTATCCAAAATTGTTGATACCCATGTACCTTCATACATGTCAGTCTTGAGTAGGCCCCAAGATACCCAATCAAATGTCACTAGTATCCATTTGACTCTTCCAATGTTGGAGGTATCTGTGCACATGGTGGACACCAACCCTTTTGTACCTTCCTTAACTATCACTGATAATACAAATACTACATCTAGAACCCTTGTTAATAATGGAGTTAAGGTGTCCTGCATCCCTTTGTGGTATGATTGAAGAAGGAAAAATAGATTAAATGCAAAAATAAATAAATATAAATATGTTATACCTTCATTGCTCTCCTCCTCATGGATTGAGCTCACAAGATGCACCCATGTCTTGTATATTTTCTCAAGTGTTAATAGTGGATATGGTTTCTCAATATTTGGGTAGCATGATGGTGGTATGGAGATGGATTTAATGGATATTTGGGCAACATAAGGCTATGGTGAATGTGTATGTCAAGAATGAGAGGCAAGGCCTCAATATATAGAATTTTGATGAGAGGAACTAAGGGCTAGGATTGATTGGCTGATGGAGGGTTGAGATTAAAAGAGAGATAGGGTTTGGATCAAGGTATGAAGGATTAGCCTTGTGAAAAGTGTCACAAGAGGGAGGAGGTGTGATGGGGAGGTGTTCTCACACATGTGTGATTACACATTGGGAAGAGTGAGTGGGGGTAGGTGAGATATCACACATGTGTGAGAAGAGGTGAGAGAGATTCTTAGGACACTTTTCACTTAGTGACAAGTTTGAGTGGAGATGTAGCAATTTAAAATTAAAGAATAATGGTAATGAGGATTAGGGATAAGGCTTAGATCAATTAATCAAGGATTAATTAATTTAATAAGGTTGGGTTGAGTTAATATTGGTTGGAGTTAAAGGTTGGAGAATGGGTTAATGAGGATTATGAAATGGATAAGGTTAATTAATCAAGGATTAATTAACCTAAGTGAGATTAGGGGATTTTAGAAGGTGGGGAAAATGTTAGCTTTAATTAATAAATGATTTATTTAATTAAAGGCGGTGGATAAAGGTAATGGGAAAATAAATTAAATAAATAATAAATATTTAATTAATTAATCATTAGGATAAGGGAAAGGATGAAATTAACTAAATAAATTAAACCCTTTCCCTTATCCTAATTATTAATTAAATAAATATAATTATTTATTTATTTAAATAAATATTATTTTTAGGTGTCTACATTTTGCCCCTCTTTGAGATGATGTTACGACTAAGAGAAGTACCATCATTTCAAAGAAGAATACAATATAGTTGGTAGGAAAGGGATAAGGACTAGTGGCATGATGCCCAAGTCACTAGCGAGGATGAGGAAGGATGACAAGGAGGTATTAGTATGCCCCCTTGAGAGGACATGCAGGTTCAAAGAACACGGGTGTCCTCTCGAAATGGATGAGAGGACTAGGAGGATGAAAGGATGAAAGGATGAACTACGTAAGAATGGATGGGAGAAGATGAGGATGATGAATATATGGATGGAGAGGGAGGATGGATGATCATCATATTGTAATGATATGAGAAATCTAGATTTGATATTATTCTTGACATTATGGACCAAGGTATAAGGAACCAAGATGACAATGTGTCGAGTACGTGATCAAAAAGGTCAAGTGCAAACATAAGCCTTATAACACCATGATATGAAATACCATGATGACCCTATGGCAATAGAGTGAAAAAAACCATGATAAATGAAAACAATGATAACATACACAAGAAACAAGAAATCATGCACATAAACCAAAAGCAAACAAGGACTATGCTCCAAGTCAAGATGAAAATTTCAATTGATGGATTGATTGGTGGATTGATGATGATAACGATAAGGATAAAAAAGTTAATGATAAGAAAAATGTGTGCCCCAAGGATTGTGTTGTTAACAATAAGAACAACACATGGATTGGAAAGGATATATCCCTATGATGATAACTTGATAGTGGATCAATGGATTTTAGCTTGATTTGGATTAAGATCATGGAATGATTTTGGATGATTCATAGATTAGAAGATTGAATTACATGGATTGTGATTGATTACATTTGGATGGGATTAAATGGGGATGGTTGGATTGGAAGGATATATGGAGGATAAATGGATTGGATTGGAAGGATGATAGGATTGGATAGGGAATGGATGGGATCCAATGACAAGTGAGAACCAAGGGATGGTAAAGCATGAAAGGATGGAGGAATTTCTTGTATAGGAGAGAGGGCTTTGGATGATGGATGGTGATGGGATAGTAGGGAAGGGATCTCCAAGGACTAGTTGTAAAGGATTAAGATTCCCCACATTAGAGGTAGTGCAAATATGAGATAGAAGGATAGTGCATAAAGGACATGGATATAAATAAGAGTGAGGGTTACATTTTCCAAAGCATGCATGGATATTTTCCCCATATATTTCTATAAATATCAAGGGTGAAAAGAGAGGGTGAATTGGATGGGATATGAGGATGGAGGTAGGATGAGGGATATTGGATGGAGGATGTGGATAAGATATTGTAATGATGGAGGCTCCTTATCAAGATCAAAAACGAGAAGAGAGGATGTACTTAGATAGGATGAGGGAGTATGGGATAAATATATGGATAATATGAGGTATAGAGGATATGTGATTCTTATTAAGATCCTTAAATTTTTCAAGATCAAAGGTGTAAAAGGGAGGATGGAATTAGATAGGATGTTGGATAAATGATGAAGGATAGTGGAGGATGTGGATAAAATATGGTATGGATGAATCTTGCTCCCATGTGTAGAGTGCAAGACGATGGGGAGGATACACATGAGTGGATAGATGATAAGGATATGGAGGAACTCAAGCATCTAGTTCCATAGATGGTGTCCCTTGATTATGTACTATAATGGACCATGGTAACTGGATGTATACTTATAGATGTTGGTAGAATGATGATAAGGGAGATAAAATGGATTGAAAGATGGAGAGGGATATGGATTTATGCAAAATCTTGGATGAGAGGGATGGAAGGATGAAAAATGGATGTTGGATAATAAATGGATTGATGAAAGACTTGTGGATGGAAATGTTGGAAATATCAACATTGGCACACGTGTTGAAGGGTGGTGGAGTTGTGGATTTTGAATTTAGGGATTTAGATGGAGTGGATGTGTATTTTTGGATATAAGGACCCAAAATGGATGGAGGACTTAGAACTGGATGAAGCTTTTGGATAAGCAAGTTTGAATGCCATTTTTTAAATTTTCTTTGGCATGCATTGATTCTATGATTATTTTTGGAATCCACATGGTTTTTTACTTTGATTTTTTATTCATGGGCTTTTGTGGCCTTTGGGATTTTTTAAAAAAATTTGGATCAAAATTTTTTGTTGTTGCATGTATTTTGGATGGAACATGTTGATCCATTGATTTTTGTGGATTTTTAGATTTATGCATTGAAATTTGGCATTCAAATTGCTTGCAAGAGCAATGAGATTGGTGGGATGGGTATGAATGATATGGATGTATTATGTATGGGATGGTGTCGGTTATATGTTGGAAGGATTTGAAGGATGCGTTCATTTGTTGATCTTGATGAGGGATATGAGGTGATGGATAGAGAGAATAATGGGATTTTGGAATAGGCATACTAGATGGTAGAATGTAAGGACCCAATATGGATGGAGGGGATGAAGGAATTTTTTTTGGGACATAAGGACCCAAAATAGATGGAAGGGATGAGGCATTTTGAACATAGGGACCCAAGATTGATTTGGAGGATGGGGAATGTGGATATTTAGATTTAGATGGAGGGATTTAGGATTTAGGATAAGTGGAAGGAGTGCCAACATCTTGACCTTGGTATCTAAGGCCATGATATTTTTATTTGATTTGATGTTAAAGGGTTATAAGATACCTTGATCATGAAGGCCTAACCCTTTTCCTTGATAATGCATAGTTTGATAAAAATAAAATCCAATGGGATACTTGTTGTTTTGGAAGCAAGATGCGAGCCCATTTTGAGGGGGATATGACATGGAAGGAATGATAGGTTCTTGAAGTAAACCAGCATGGATGAAAGTGGAGGAACCCATTTGATAAGTATGAGGTTCATAGATAGCTTGGATATGGGTGATGGGATCTTTTGGAGGATTAGGATCATGACATGAAGATGAAGGGATGCTTTGATCTTGACTTGGGATAGGATCATGGGATGGGTTGGATGGTGTAGTGTGCACTTGGTTACAAGATGGAAGGGGATCATGAAATGGAGTGGGAGGGGTGTTTTGATCATGACAAGGGAGAGAATAATTATATGGGGTGGAAGGAGCACTTTGATCCTGATTTAGAGAGGGATCATGCAATAGAGTGGAAGAGGTACTTTGATCTTTGCATCGAAGGATGCCATTAGATGAAGTGGGGGAGATTGGATCATAAGAGGGGGATGAAGGTATATCTTTCTCTTGAGATGGAAAGGGATCATTATATGGAAGGGGATCATATGATGAAGGAGAAGGGGTTCCTTGATCTCTATATGGAGGGTAATCTATGTTAGCATGATTTGGATTAGGAGATGAACATAGTTCATTTGATGTGGATGGTGTGATGTGGGAGGAAGGCTGGATAGAATCTTCAACTTGGATAGATGGAGTGATAGAGGATTTATTAGATTTATGGGATTGAATTTTATCTTGATGTGGAGGTGATGAAGGTGGATGCATGACAAGGGGAGATTTCATAAATTTATTTTGTATTGGTTTTTAGCCACTTTTGCAAATAGTCCTTGGAGGAAATTATTATGAGGAACATGGGATGATGTTGATTGGTAAGACTAGGGTGATGTGGACTATAGGGACATGGGGGATGATCAAGTGGAATAAGAGGTGGAAGCTTCCATGGATTGGAAAATTGAGGATGAGGATGAGGACCTTGAAAATAATTTGGAGATAGGTATTGGGGATGTGGATGGGGTTGGAGGAAATTTCAGCTAGAGGCTTGGTTTCCCTTGTCAAAGGAAGGGGAATGATAAGCAAGAGGGGATGTATTGAGATTGGATGAAGGTGGGGAGGATGGAAGTTTAGCACCAATACCAAGGAGATATCTAAGCATGGCATCTGTATCATTATTAAAGTAGTGAGTGAGGATAAAATTAGTGGTGGTGGATAGGGATGATGTGGATGGTAAGGGTGTGGGTGGGATTTGAGGAGAATTTTTGGATGGGTAATTAGTGGAAGCGTGGAGAATTTTGTCTAATGATAATGGATTCAAGGTGATCCACAATACTCTTACTATCATCATAGGGATCATATTTAGGTTGGTCAACAAGTCTATCCTCATCATCATCAATATGATTGGGGTTGATTAGAATGGATGAAGGTGGGTTATAATAGATTAGGTTGGATGGAGGATAGGTTAGATAGTTAGATATGGTGGAGGATTCATTGAAAGAGGAATTTTTGGGATTGGATTTGGATTTGGATAAAAATTAGATGATGGATTATAAATGGATTGGGTACTAGAAGAATAAGACCTAAGAATGAAGATGGAGGATGGGATTAGATTTTGGATCAAATGTCAAGACCTTAAAATGATTTGATTTGGTGATGAATGATTCTTTATACTTAAAGTAGACTAAAATTATTAATGGTCAATGAAGAGGAAGGCTAACAAGATCCTTGTTAACATCCAAGAAATTAAAAAAGCAACTTTAAATATGAACAATCTAGAGCAGGAGGTGGCAGATATCTTGAGGAATCTAGCCTAGTGGCTAGATTTTCGATGGGTTTTTGTTGGTTTCTACTGTGCTGCCTATAGGCTGGTTATTTGTCTTCTTCTTTGTTGGCAATTTTCTATTTTTTTATTTGAACTATTTCATGCTTTATCTTTCACCTCTTTTTTGTTAAATGGTTTTGGGACCCCTTCAAAACCTGCTTTTTCCCTAATCAAAAAATTTCTTAAGAAAGAGTTGATTGGATTTTATTTCTACTTAAGATAGGCTAAGTTCTTAAGTAGGAATAGATTGAATTTGATAACTATACTTAAGATAGACTTTCTTAAACAAGTTTGGATTAAAGATGAAATCAACCTTAAGGTCCTGATTTTTGATTGGGGAATTGAATTTAAAGTGGATGATAGTGGATTAAGGATAGAATCCTTGGATGAAAGATTTGGATGATGGTTAAAGGATATGGGGTATGGAGGAGATTGAGTTTTTAATCGAATTTTGATATTCAAAGGATGATTTTGATTAAAGAATAGGGATTGGATGCTTGATTGACAAGATAAATGGATAATGGTTGATTAAATTTGGATGAGGAATAGATTGATTACATTAGGACTTGGTTGGAATGGGATTAGGCTGATAAGGGGATTGGATTAAGATTATTATGAAGGATGTGGATTAAGAAAGATAGTGAAGGATGTGGATAAAGGATGAAAATGAATTAAGAGAGAAGGATTTTGATATTATTTATGGAGGATGATTAGGATGATGATTATGACCTCAAATGTTTAGAAAAATTAAGATTAGGATCTTAAATGATGGATTAGGGGATGATGAGGACAAGGTGGATGAATAGAATGAAGGGGGGAAGGTTAGGATAAAAATGGATGATTATAATGATTAGGGTGGATAGTTAGGATGATTATGGAAAATTAGTGTGATTATAGATAATTGGGATGAATGGAGAAAAATAGGATGAAAATGGATGATTAGGATGAGAAATGGTTATGATGAGTTGAAGGGTGATTAGAATGATAATGGAGGATTAAGATGGGATGATTAGGATAAGGTGATTAAGATGAAAATGGATGATTAGGATGTGAAAGGATGGTTAGGATAGGAATAATTGGTTGGGATGAGGTGAAGGTTTTTCTTGCTTGACTAGGAGATGGAATTAAAAACACACAAACAAACAAAGTGGCTAGGAGGAAAAGGGAAGATATAAATTCACTGGTTTATCACAAGAACACACACCAAGCACTTGCACAAGCCTAAAATTATTCAAGTGGGATTATAGCCTAGTGTAGGCCCACCACCTCAAGGGATTAATACTCTTTGATACTCATGTGGAACACCCTTTCTCACTAAGGTAGATAGCTAGAGATTCAGTGAAATGTGGTCAATATTTCCACGAGCACACCTTCTCTCTCTTTGGGAACTATCTTAGTTCACCCAAAGATTTCTATCTCAACCTAAGGGATTACATGGTGAGTAACTTAAAGGTATGATTTGTATCCCTTACACCACACTAAGCTACAAACGAAAGGTCTTAATATAGGATACACAAGGCTGCTAGGGAGTCCTCCAAATACCTCAAGGGTACATGAGGCCAAAATCCATATATGAAAGGGTAATGCCAAAAATCCAAGAGGAGAGGGTAACCCACTCTCCACCTTCACTTATCCAGGGTATAAATTTCTTGGAGGCTTAGCCTAGATTGGTAAGATTCCATTTCCAAGAGAGGTGTCTTTCAATTCACCTCCCACTCTTTATACTTTACTCAAACATGGGAGTTGAGGTCGTCCCCTAGGGTGATGAAATCCCTAGGTAGTCCCCCTAAAAGGAATGGTCCAAGTGGTTTCACCCAATATTGCATGAAGCGCAAGGGGAGAGCATACACACGTTGGGTTCTTAGGATAACAATGAAAATAAGAGAAAAAAGTGACATTTTTTATCCTCCATATCACACTAGGTGCGAGATGGGAACATACACACCACTCACTCAAAGACACATCAAACATATTTTCATTAACCTTAAGAAATGAAATGTACCTAGATTAGTGGAAAAACAAAATCCGTGGACAAGTGAATATACAATAAATATGTTAATAGTTTGATGATTTTTACCTTTGACAAGTGATTTTAAGTTGTACCACAAAGGGGTTAGATGATAAAATGATCACATGAAATGAATCTTAGCATGAATATAACCATAAAAATTTGGAAACCCTTTTTGAAATGGGGGTTTGGTACAATTAGCCTAATGATAAGAATTAAACTTAGATAAAGATTTAATTATTTTGTCTTAAAAAAGCATTAAACCCTTGCACCAAGCATTAGAAACTCAAAAATAAAGATTAGATGAAGAAAATAGCCCAAAAGGATCTAAAAGATGCAATATAAAACATAGACATAGCTTTATAGACAAAGCTACACTTCTATTGAGATGGAGGCATGACTTTATGGATAGGAGTAAAAAATAGGCTCCAAAGGTCAAAAAATGATGTTTTCATTAACCCAATGAAGGAAACAACTTGACAATGTAGGTAGTGACTCAAAAATGAAAGTTAGATGTAGAAAATAGCTCAAAAACCCTAGTATATGCATACTGAAACACATGCATAGCTTTATGCACAAAGTTGTGATTTTGTTAAACAAAAGCACCACTCTATGAAATAGAGGTGCAACTTCACAAACAAAGCCAGAAAATAGCTTATGGGGTTCAAAAAATGGAGTTTTCTACCAAGCCACTTAAGGAAACAAGTAGACGATTCTACAAAAGACCTATAAACATGAAGATCTTACCAAAACATGTTATATTGTATGGTTATTCTTAAAATGAGAAAACCCTAGGTGACCTAAATTTTTTGCAAGAAACCCTAACTATGAAAACCCTAAAAAGGCCTAGTTTAAGCATGAAAATAAGGATTCTTCCTACAAAACATAGTGTTAGAATGATGAAACCCTACAAAACAAGATTTGAGAAGTCAAATAAACCCTAAATCTAGGTCAAAAACAATCCAAATTGTCGTAAAAACACAAGCATAGTTCTAGGTTGCAAGGGCACTACAACATAGGCACAAATTTTTGAGGTAGCTATACATAGGTGCAAGTTTATGCAAAAATTTGTGCTTCTATTAAAATAAATGTGAAATTTTGTGTAATAGAGGTACAACTTCACAATCTTAATCCGAAAATGGCACTTGCTTCACTAAACTCACAAAAACTTTACAAAATGTTAGAAAAAGGGTGGGGTAACCCCTAGGCATGGAAAAATGAAGAAGGAAAAATAGATTAGGAAGGAAAATAGATTAAATTTATAAATGAATAAATATAAATATGTTATACCTTCATTTCTCTCCTCCTCATGGATTGAGCTCACAAGATGCACCCATGTCTTGTAGATTTTCTCAAGTGTTGATATTGGATGTGGTTGCTCAATATTTGGGCAACATGATGGTGGTATGGAGATGGATTTAATGGATATTTGGGTAGAATAAGGCTTTGGTGAATGTGTATGTCAAGAATGAGATCCAAGGCCTCAATATATAGAATTTAATGAGAGGAACCAAGGGCTAGGATTGATTGGTTGATGGAGGGCAAAGATTAAAAAAGAGATAGGGTTTGGATCAAGGTATGAAGAAGGATTATACTTGTGACAATTTTCGCAAGAGGGAGGAGGTGTTATGGGGAGGTGTACTCACACATATGTGAGCACACATTGGGAAGAGTGAGTGTAGGTAGGTGAGATCTCACACACGTGTGAGAGTGTTACACCTCATTGTGTTACTACTTATTTACTTTTACCTAGTTGGATGAAAATGATTTAAGTGAATGTATTTACTTTTTGTGCTTTGGAACTATGAAGAATAAATGTTTGATTCAATTTGATGTTATATAATGAATTTTGATTATGAAATATATGATGCAAATGAATGTATTGTTTTTGGCTAACTATTGTTACAATGTACTAAGTTGGATGCGAGAATAGAGCCAAACCTACTGAAGAGAGGAGAAGTATCACTTAGGAGAATAAATTCATCTAGTAACCTTTGATAATACCTAAACTGAGCTTTCACACACACACACACACTTCTAGTTTGGTTGATTCAGGATAATATCTTGGGGAATAAAAAGTTACCTTTAGTCTTTCTTGTGGTTTTATTTGTGAATGTTCATGTCTTGCGGGTTAAAATTGTTGAGTCTCTTTGTGATATGTAATTATTTATGTGTTTATATTTAATCGATGGGATATATACATAAAATGTATATATATGTGTGTGTGTGTGTGTGTCAATGATAAACTCATACACATGAGTAAATAAGTGCATGAGTATACGTAGATAGAGGTATCTACACATGCTCATGGACAGATTACCCATATGCATGGGATTATCAATCAGACAAGGTGACATATATATACACTTAGTGTATATATTTCAATTCATATGATTCTGAATATGTGTTTAAATATCAAGGCATGATATATATATAGTGTATGAATATATATGTATATATAAACATACGTGTATGTATTGATAGAAAGAAAACATCCATACTAGTATATTAATATATATATACATACATATATATGTATATATACACATGCCTCAAATATGTGAAATAAGAGAATATGTGTATGTGTATTTGTATGTCAAATAATGCATTATATAAACTTGTAAGTTGATATATATATATATATATATATATATATTATATATATGTTAATAATATCAAATAGAACAAAAATATTATTAAGTGCATAACTTATATTTGAACAACATACGCTATGAATGATGCACAACATATACCTCTGGTATATCACCTAGATATAAAGGGAATTGCATACCTTTATGAGAATCACATAAACATTAAATATTGTGGAAAGTATTTATATGCTGAGTTAAATGAAATGTTAGAAGCATTGGAGTATAGCACATTCAATCAAATGCAAACCAACATGTAAGTTAAACTGCCAAGACTGAGTCAAACATGAAGGAAAAGTGAATATGTAACACACAGGAAACTTTGACATAGTCATTATCAAGCATCTACAAAAAGAATAGGGGCGTGTGATATTTATGTGGGGCCAATATATGAAAAGTATGAGCCAAATAGAAGTCTAAACTGCAATATGAATTCTAGCTTATGAAGTAAATTGACTCATTCTTCATATAGAAATTTGGTTGTGCATGTGTTTACTATGCAATGATTTTAGCTACCACCTTTTATTTTTCTTGCTGAGTCGAACCTCTTGGTTTGAGAAGTGTCATCTTTGATAGCTTGTTTCTAGCCTACAGTTGCTCACTTTGGTGTATAAATAGAGGTTCTTTCTCCCTCATTTGTGACACATTATGTACTCTTGATGCTTATTTTTTGAGTTATTCTATTTTTTTTAGTTGAAAGTGGTGAGAGTTTGAGAGAGTAATATTTTGGTGAAGTGGAAGAGAGATAGTTGGGATTTTCTTGCTGATTTGGGAAGGCTGAGCTAGGGAAACCAATTTGGTCAATTGGAGCTATTGCATAAACAAAAATGTTTTTTTCTACTCTTTTTCAATTTTTATATACTTGAAAAGATTGTGTGACATTGTTTGCCTTTTTTGAGAAATTTGTTCAATTGCTTATTTGGGAAAGGTTTTTCGTTTCTTTATGTAAAAGTGGAAGAATTATTTGTGTACCTAGTGTAAGGATCTTTATTGCTTGAGTGTTTGTATATACTCCTTATTAAGGAATGGGTGTTTATAGTAGCATTATATACTATATTAAAGATAGAGCCTATATAGATGTTGTTTATTTAAGTTGGTTTATAAAGTTACTTTGATTTACTTAGTAGAAGTGTCTTAGTTAACATAGAGGTTATAGGTTATTCCTACGGTTAAGGTCACTCCATCGTGTAAGGGGGTAGCCTATGCATAGGTTATGAATGGTCAATACAAATTGAGATAGGAAAGTGGGTGAGCGTGTGACATCCATTCTGGATTAGGGGTGATGAATAATTTGGCCAAAGTAGTGTAAGTTTCCATTGTTTACACTATCAGTTCACTATGATATGATCTTACATACTAGGCAAGGGATATTCATACATGTAAGTTGTAACCACTGTATGTCAGTTCTAGAAATGTATAGGACACCACTAAGCTTAGCGAAGCTCAATTTTATTATGAGGTTACCAAAACAATCTCTTTGTCAAAGGGTAGGGTCATCTTACCAAGTTTGGTAGATGTGTGGGGGACCGCAGTTGGTCGAAGGTTGGTGAAAATAACTTGAGTGATGTTTCTCCTCATCAATTGGTGACCAAGATTTGATGGAGGGTACTTTGACCATTCATACATCTATTTCTACTAAGCTCAATAGAGCCTTGTATCTGTTTTTGTATCCATTACTATGGAAAGATTATAAAAGAGAAATGTTATCATGAAATTATGTACTATGAAATCTATATATTGGAAAGTTGTAATACTTTGATACAATGCAATGTGAAAATTTGGAAAGATACTATTTCAAATGTGCATGCTATCTTTATATTTGAAAATAAAAAAATTATTTCTCATTATGGATAGATGCTTAAACTATTTATTTGAGGTTAAAACATAGGAAAATTACTGTGTAGAACAATGGGCATGTTACACAGTATCAGAGCTACCAAGTTCAACTCTAGAACCTATGTGATCACTATGTTTTCCCCTCTAAAATTATGAGTCTAATGTTTAAAAATTATTTTTCTAGGATGGTGTGTCTCAAGTTAACTGCAATAAATTCAGTGATTAGAAATGAGTGCAACCTACGGGGCAAGAAGGAAAGAGAAGCCCTTGTTCATACCATAGAGGGAAACAATCATGAAAATTCCATTTGGCTAAACAATATTGAGACTGTCAGTCACACCTTTTCATTAATTAGTCAAGTGAAGAGAAGGATGAGAGATGATGCCAATTTCAAATACTTACCATCTATTTCTCCAGCCAAGTTGGACTCATTATCACTTTCTAGGGATATGCCCTCAAAATTTAGTTTCAATTTAACATTGATATTTAGGAACCCTCAAGTTGTACCTATGGTTGAAGTTATTTTTATAGCCTCTAGTGGTGAGTCGGAGGGATACATTCCCTGAAGCTATGTATCAGAAGATAAATATTAGGGTTACTATCCTTTTTGAGATAGAGATGAGAAAAAATTAGAGGGTTACATCCCATGTAGTTATGTATCTAAGAATGAACCCACTGGATACTCTCCTCTTGAATATTTAAATAGTCATTCTATGTAAAACAAAGGATATTGAAGTCCTTATAGATAAATGAAAAGTTATTTTTTTTTATCAAAACTTGTGTATGAGATCCTCAATGAGATTTATTATGTATGAATATTTTTCTCTTTTGGAATGTTTTCAATATGTAAAGTAAGGCATGGCATGATCTAGTTAAAGATGAACCTCCAGGTATAAATTTTACTTGAGACAATGGTTAAGATAAGAACTAATCCTGGAGGGATTCAAGAAGATGGACAAGGTCTAGATAATGTCAAAGCTAAATTGGACCATCTTTAGGCAATCATGGACGAAACAAGAGCAAGGATAGGAAACCTTGAACAAGAAGTGAGGGGAAAAGAAAGAGAGGAAGAAGAAGTCCCACACAATGAAGAAGAATAAATTCCCAACAATGAGGAAGAAGGGGGATTCCCAAAACCATACTAAAACTATTGATCAAGAAAGTGATAGGTCGCAATCAGATTCTGAGGGAACCAAGAGAAAGCGATTGGCAACTGATTTATCTAGGGATATGAGAAAATTACCCCTCCTAAATTTAAGGGAAGCACCGATGGAGAAGAAGCTGAGGCTTGGTTAATTCAAATGGAGAAGTACTTTGAATAAGGAACTATTCAGAGGTCACCAAAGCTATGTGGGGAGCTTTCCAGATACCAAGAGAATTCTCTAACTAGTGGATGAACAAGAAAATGTAACTTGGAATCAATTCCTTAAAGCTGGCCTAGAATGAGTTTGTTGAGATTTTTTGTTAAGAGGTGGCTACCCCAACTCTTTTTCGATCAAAATATCATTGATTTCCAAAAACTTAAGCAAGGAGAATCTTCAATGGATGAATACTCAGAGAAGATCACTCATCTTTTGAGGTATGTACCAATGTACTAAAAAGATGAGCAAAATTGTATCAGGAAGCTCATTATGGGTCTAAATTGCCAAATAGGTGGAGAGGTGGATGCACATGGTCTGAACACTATGGATCTAGTATATGAGAAGGAAATCAAGAAACAATAAAAAAATTAAAGCCATCTCAAACTACCAAGAGGAATCAAAAGAAGTTTGGTGGGCCTTAATTTATTCAAGCTCCAAAGAAGTTTAATGAGGGGTAGAAATTTCAAAGGCAAGGGGACAAGGGATCCCATAATAATTGGAATGAGTCGAGAAGGGTTCATCGAGGAAATAACTTCAACAATGGTAACTATAACAAAGTTGGAGGGAATGGTGGTAATTTTGATAGGTTAGCGAAAAGGAGAAGACCACTGAGAGGATTATTTATATGTGGTGGGGATAATTCTTCAAATCAATGTCCCAAAAAACCATCAAGTTCACAACCATATGGTAATTCATGTCCTCCTCAACGGGCTTCATTTCAGCAAAGGATCCATGCAACAGTGGACAATTGGCAAGTAGAATACTAGATTACCCTGGAAGAAGTTCACAATGCACCATACTCTACACATCCTAGTGTGATAAAGATGTTGCAAATGCAAAGCCGTTATATTTCTGGAAGGGAATAAAGGGGGATGTTGCAAGATTTGTTACAAGATTCTTAGAGTGAAAAAAGGTAAAGGCAGAACATCATCACCCTGTAGGTCTTTTGTATCCACATGATATTTCCGAAAGTAAGTGGAAAGTCATGTGACCAAATGTTCACCTACAACTCAATTTGGTAGAGCTGAAGTAGTTGATTAATTTTAAAGGTGAAAGGTATTCCAAAAAAATTTGCTATGCTTAACCATTTCATATTTAAATATGCTTAAAAAGGATAGAATTCAATTTTGTTATTCAGTGTTTTGCAACATAAAGGAAAATACATAAAAACACAAGATATTGCTTTTATTCATTTCTTTAATTGTTTCATTCATTTTGTAATGGAATATACACAAGACTAAAAAAATGTTGTTGTTTCTATACATTGGAAAGAATAGAATGATCAAATTTCCCACACAAGTCGCGAGAGTAGCTGAACTAAAGCAACATGGAGATATACTATACATCTAAAGATGAAAGTAATGAAAGGATCACATAAAGAAAAACATATCCATCGTTGCCTAATAGAATCTTGGGTAGGTCTTCATTGTCTTTCATTCCTCCATGCTCCTGATCTTCAAATGAACCTGCATCATGATGAGAAGGGTTGGTTAGAGCTCCGGATATGAATCTCATTATATGCCCTATCAACAAAAATATATAGTGTATGCCTATAATGCTTTAAGTCAGTTGAGCAAGTATCAGATGTATAGGTGAAATCTTGTTTCTGAATCATCTATGTTGACATCATAGCATGTGGTGAAAAAATGGGCTCCCACAAGGGTTGAGCCCAACATTCTACCCCTAAGTCTCAAGAGGGGAATGAGATAGGAATGCACATTCAGATTGCTCAAATAAAAGATTTTTTTAGCTTAAGGAGTAGATCACAAAGTGACTATGAGAACAACTGGAAAAATTGATAATTCATGACAACCAGATCAAAAGTGCAATGAGGCAACCCTCTACTTTGAAATGGAAATCACAGATGAACAATGGGCTCATTTGAATGCTTAAAAAATATGCAGAACAAAATAAAAAAATGCACTATTTTTTATTGAAGGAGTTCTATTTTCAAGAAAGATTTCATGCTATCATTATTTGTTTTCATATCTTATTGCTTCCATGTATCATATTTTTTTTTTTGTCTATGTTTTTTGGAGTATATACCTTGAAGGTACAACCATCAAGAAGTCAGGAAGTGATGAAAAATAATGCTCACATAAAGGGGACAACAAGGAGTGTAATGTTCAGTGCTAATAAGAAACAATCATCAAGCACTCATTGCAAAGAAATATCATATCCACAATGGGGAAGCCATCAAGACAACATTGGTAAAGTATTGAAGACAAATGTTCCAACTCACAAGTGCAGTGATCAAATGAAGAACCATGTGTGGGAATACATAATACAAAAGACAAAGAACATTCATTTTCTCATTGTAAATACATGGTGGTATAAGCATGTAGAGTTGTACATGATCTTGTGAGAAGTAAAAGAATTCAAGTACTTCAAAGGTTCCTCTAATCATGTTTGAGACATTCAAAATAATTGTACATTGTTTAGAAGAATATCATTTCCATAAAGACAAGCATATACATATCAAGTTGTAGTTGCCTCTAGCAAAATTTAAAAATGCATGAAGATTACAAAGGGGATTTTTAATCTCTATTAGTCATTAAGGGACAAAATGGTGACCTATAGAAAGAGTGAACATTATCCATGTAAAAGTGTTAAGGTGAATGCAAATATGCATATTGAAGATGTGCAATTTTGAGGGATGGTATGCAACAAGGAAAATCATTAATGCAGACATAACAATTTTACCAAACAATGTTCATAGTATGTTCACATAGTAAAGTTAGCATTGCATACCTAGATAGGTGCTAAACCCAATCATCTATAAAAAAGGAAGAACCCAAAAAATGCAAAAGAAGATATATGGGTTAGCTACGAGGTCGAGCATAGTGGAGCAATAGGGTTTTTGAAAACCCCATTTCATATTTGCAACAACAATAAATAAATTCCAATGTGTGTGCTCATAGTTGCGACTGGGAGCTTGTTTTCTTTTGTTTCACAAGAAGCTAGACCCATCAAAGGTTCTACAAAGAGGGTTTACAAAATACAAAAAATAATCAAGCCATCGAACTTGTACCAAAGTTTTGAGAAGCACCTAGAAATTCAAGAGGTTGCGGCCATGGAGGAATCACAACTAACATAGAAAATACCCAGAAGTCGGCATAAATGAAACAAATAGAGTAGCTAAGAATTGAATGAAATAAAGTAAGGAGACTTATGTTCTTCTACAATCATTTTCAACAAAATAGAAGCAAAATAAAGGCCACAACCATGAGATTCAAAAAACTCTTATAAAACAATGGAAGAGATTTACATGTTTGCAGAGATAATGGAACCCTTAGAGTTTTCTATCACCAGATATAGAAATAAAAGCCATGGCTATGGAGTATAGAAGAGCTTCAAAAATAACAAGCATGGAAAAAAAAATACGTTCATTCACTTTGTAACCCAATGAGCTCGAATTGAGCATATTTTTGCAAAAAATAGAAAGAATGTAAGATTCGATGATAGGAAACTTACCCAAGTCTTGATGTTGGAAAAATGCATTCAAATACCCTAGGTAACAAGCTTTATAGGTTCTTTGATGGTGGAATCAAGGCAATGAAAGGCATTGATAGAAGAAAGGAATGTGTAAAAGAGGAGAACCTACGGTTAAAAACCCCTACTAATGCATTCAAAATGAGGATAATGAAGGGATTTTTGCATATTTTGTAAAAAGAGATAATCAAAATATAGATTTATTGAGGATGAAGCTCCATGAAAGCTATAGAGGAAGCCAAAGCATTCAAACCCTAGTCTCATGTTGGCAGCACCCATATTTTCTAGCTGAGAGAAAAATCAAAGTGAAAATGAATGAGAGAAAAGTGGAAATCAATTATTTTGTTCTAGGGTTTTCCATGTTGCCCTAATTTTTCCTTAGTATTTTTTCCACATTGATTTAAAAAATATATGCCTTCACTAATACCTTGGCCCATGCACTTTCATGTCGAGCCTTTTCAATGCTTTGCAAACTTAGGTTTTTCCTTGAGTTCCTTTTTGCCAATTTTTGTAAGAAAATCAACACATTTGACATTCCTTAGAGTATTTTATGATTTTTTAGAGAAAATAAAAATGCCTAAGTGGGGATATATTATGCACTTTACAAAATTTGTGTAAAAATTATGCATCTTCTTTGTTTTTTGCAAAGTTATAAAAATCAAGTCAAAAAACAAGTATTTCCCTCTTTCTTTTTCGAAATTTGAAACTGCAAATATTGTAAAACAATATTAAGGAAATATTCTATAATTTCCTTAGTATTTATTATTTTAAATGCAGTAAATATGAGCACATGCAAAGGAGTTCTCATAGAAACTTTATTTTCCTAGTTTGAGTCCCATTTGAGCAAAATAGAAAAAAACCAAGTGAACTAGGATTTCCACTCCTGATTTTGTCATAACTGAGTGCTTTTGAGTCCTTTCTGGGTTGATCCTCTTGGGAGGGAATCTTTCCATCTTTTTCATTCAGTTTGGAGGCAGTTGGAGCCCTATTTTGGAAATTTTTTGCCCTTGCTCGAAAATCACACTAGAGTTACTATTTTGAGGAGAAATTCACTCGTATTTTTTTCTCCCACTCTTGGAGACACTTTGGAGGCATACATTGGAGAAAAATTAGTTTTTTGGGGGGGATTTAGAATTAGATGTGAATTGAGTTTATTTTTTATTTTCTCTCTCTTCATCATTTGTAGAGAGATTTGTAAGCTTTGATTTGTACTCAAATTTTGATATTCTCATACTCCTTTCAGAGCAATAAAAATAGTAGAGCATTCCTATATAATATTTTTGTCTCCATTTGTAGTAGTGATTTGATGTTATGATTGTGATTTCAAATATTGAATCCTTTTTATGTCTCGTTATTGCAAGTGTGGGTGCAAAAATTTCATATAATACAGGTTGTGTGTTGTGTTCAGTTTTTGAACCTTCATGCAAATCACTTTTATGTTGTATGGTTTAGATGAGATTGTGAGAGTTAGTGTTTTGAGAACTGATTGTGAGTGAATTTAGTGGATAAATTTAAAATTTCTAGTGCATCACCTTTAGGTGTTAGGATTTTCATTTTTAAAGTTATCCTTCTCCCTTTTCCTCAGAAAAGTATTTAGTTTAGGGGATCTACTAGGGGAACCAACCCTCTCTAGAGATTTTTTCTCATCATAAGTTACCCACAACTTGAGAATATTTCAATGTTTCAACAGGATAGTTAAGTCAAATCTTAGCTAGGGCGCAATCTTGATTGACAATAGTTTTTGGCATGCTCAATGGGACACTAAAGCTTGCTTCAGTGAAAGATTTCAAGTTTTTTAAGTTGTTGTTCTGGTATATGTAGTAGTGTTTCCATCCTTTAGAGGTTTTAAGTTTATACCTGGTGAATCCATTTTCTTGTTTTGCATGTAGATCTAGTGTAACCAGCTGATGAGAAGAGTGAAAACTAGAGAAAGTCCTTCTCCATTTGAGTATTTGTAGATATCACCACCAAAAAGGAGGGGTAGGACAACAAGAATTTTTTTTGACTCACCAAAGAGGTCAAAATCTACACCTCCAAGCCTCGGCCTTGCAAGTCCAATACCAATAGTACAAGCACCAGTGATGGAAAGGTAGTTTACATTTGCACCCATTATATCTTGCTCGACATGATGACATTCCAGTTGCAGCCCTCAAAATTCTTCCATATTTCACCAGAGAAGATCAAAACACCCCTGTTGAGCACATTCAAGATGTGGAAACATTGTGCTTGGTTCATTATGTCATTGAAGAGAATGTAGCACTTAGGATTTTGGTTGCATTGTTGGAGGGAAAATCCTTGCAATGGTTCAAAGGACTTCTAGCAAATTTGATCGCAACATGGGATCAGCTGGGTGATGGCTTGCATCGATAGTTTGAGAAAAAATCTGATCATTTATCTTTGTTGGAGCAGTTAAGTACCATCAAGAGAGCTCCTCATGGGCACATGCTAGATTTTAACTACTGTTTCCAAAGGATTTTAGATAGGATTCTAGTGACGGTAAAACCTTCACCTCAACATGCATTTGTGTTTTTCCTAAAGGATTTAAATAGTGAAATTTCTATAATGATTCAATCTATGGATGGGTTTACACTTCCTAATGCTTTTGCTATAGCTATTAGAGCATAAAACTGCCTTATACAACCTGGTAAAATATCCCCAAGGCCTCCTATGCCATTTTTTCTTGAATTCCATCCACCTATTCCTATGTCATTACCCCCTTTAGTTGTTGTTTTTCTTGCTCCTGCAATAGGATATCAAGCTACAACCCAAGATCTTGTTGTTCTAGCTCATTCTCAAGAGCTTCAAGAGATTAGAAATGTGCTTAGAACTATTGGGAATTATTTAGTGAGTATTAAGAAGCAATTTGGCCAAGATCCTAGGCCCTATTGAGCCCCATATGAGCCTAATCAGTAAAATAGGCCATCGTTTCAAGCTGACTCTCAAGGCCAAAGGAAAATTTTAAATTCTAGACCCTTTTAGCCTTATAACCCTAATGTTCCCAGATCTTCAAAGGAGCCAATGTCCACACAGAATAATATGGCACAAGAGTGTGACTAGTGTTATCCATGTAACCAACCTCATAATCAAGCTGCATGAATGAATGGTATGAGGAATCAAGCTTTGATGGTTCAAAATAGCTATGCTGGTTCGAAAAGTGTACATAAAAAGATGATTCAAAACAACAAGGTAACCCTAACATTGCATTGATAAATTGGCAAGGCAGTGATTTTTGTGGGGTGAATCATTGTCAAGGTTAAAACCAACCAGATTCAGCTATTGCAGCAATACTAGATCAAAGAAGAGGGTTGTTGATTTGGGGAAGCAAGTTGAAAAGGTCCAACAACAACCAGATAAAGGTAGATTTCAAGCTTCTATAGCTCAATTTTTCCCCACAACACATCAAAATTTGTAAATTTTATAAAGAGGACAAGTTGTACCTAATAAGGATCAGTCAAAGGCATAACCTTAGCCATTAACAGACCTACCTCATTCAATGTTGTTGAAAATATTAAGAAGCCTACTATTAGCATGTCAATAATGGATGCATTGCACATTCCTAGTCAAAAATATTTGTTGCAAGATGCTTTGGATGAAATTTCAATTTCTGATGTTTCTAACCAAGATCAAAACAAGATTGTGCTTGTAAACAACCCAGAAGTTAAGAATGAAAAGCAATCCCAAGAGGTAAAACATCCTCCATTTTATTTGAGTCTGATCATTGGTGATAAGGTAGTGCACAATTGCATGATTGATTCTAGTGCAAGTAGTTTTGTAATTCCTAAGAGTCTAGTTGATAAGCTAGGGTTAACACATGAGCCTCTTTCAAATTGATTCAGTTAGATGGTTTTGTTGTTAAGATTGCTAGGGTGATTAAAAATTTAGCTCTTACCTCTCATGCATGCCCAAATTTTGCAATTCCCCAAGATATCCATGTTATTGACCTGCCACCTCATTTTTCCATATGTCTTTCTAGGGATTTTACTGCTAAGTTGGGTGGGTTTCTATCTTTTGACTGGTCACATTTGTTTTTCAAAACAAGGTATGGTACCAAGGAGACCATAAAGTTAGAACCACAAGCAAAATTTCATATTGAACCTTATGTCCCTAGCCCTATAAATTCTAACTTGTACATCACCCATGACATGAAGGATTAATACATGACCCTAGACCCCAACACACCTATTGAATATGTAAATCTAGATGGGTGGGAAATCAAGAATCATGAAGTTTCCCCTTTCAGTCACACGGGTGGGGTAGGATTAGGCATTTACATGATTTGGGAGCATGAGGTTTCTTTCCCAAACCTGTTGAAAAGGGTTCATCATGAGGAGTTCGAAGATGATCTATTTCAAGATGAGATTGATCTATTTTTCTCACACTTAGATGAAAGCCCAATACCTTTGGGGAATGAGATCTTTGGGCAGAAAAAGGTGGAAGTTACCATATTTCCAAGTGAGTCATTGGAAATGGAGTATCCTGGTCAACAAGATGACAAACAACATTCTCAAAAATAGTATGAGGAGGTTAAAGAGGTTGAACAAGAGAACAATTTGACAATTTGGTTTAATGAGTTACTTGCTTTCATTGAGTATGATGATGAAAATTTTGTTTTTGAGCAGCAGGAAGCTATCAAAAAGTGTGATGAATTACTGTTTGAGGATCATCAGTTTGATAACAGAGCCTTTGATCAAAAAGAGGACTACAAAAATGAACCTTTTGAGGAACCCGAAAAGCTTACTAAGAGTTATCATGAAGTAAAAGACGGTTCCCTTCCATCCAAAACCCAAGAAGAATGTCAAGGAATTTTGTTTTGGAATGACCTTAAGATTTTTGTAGAAAATGTGAAAATGTGAAAGAAATTGGTGTTGAACCACAGTTTCTAGTTGAATTTTTGGATGAGGTTAAAAGGAGTATGTCCTTATTGGAATCAATACCAAGTTATGAGTAGAAAAATGATGAAATCCATTTGGACAAGCCTCTATTTCATGAACAGATCAATGGGAGCAGCCCTGATCTAAATATCCAAGAGTTTGAAGCACATGCCAACATTGTGCAAGATAAGAAAGAAAAGGAGCAAGATATTACTTTTCAAGGTATCTTTATCATTTCTCATGGGATCAGTCATTAATATATCTCATAACCTATTATGAGTCAAAAGACTAATGTTCAGTTGGATGGAGATTTGAGCACAAACATGATAGAAGAGTTTTGTGCAAAGTTTTATGACATATTTTTGAGTGATTTCAGTGGAAACAATGATGAAGTTGATATAGTGGATAACCAACAAGAAGTCAGAAATAAGAGTTCAGATTTCATCCTTTCATAGGGATGCCCTATCAGGGATTTAGCCAACAAGGATGCTAATGAGATGCAACAAACTTTCAACACACCTAAGGATGAGATTGCAACAGGAAAACAAGAGACTCTTTCATTTCAAACTAGCAACTTATTTCATGAAATCCAAAAGGGGGGAGATTTTGATTATGTTCTTCAAAATGCATCGCAAAAGTTTGTGGGGTGTACTCCTACTTATCACGTCTTATTAGCAGATCATGAGCAAGCTAAGAATCCTTTGTTGGTTAGAAAAGGGAGCTATTTTTCAAAGCTGGTTAATGGTTTTATTTGAGCTCCAATCCTTTGCTAGTTAGTGTAGATTAGAGTCAACATTTTCAGCTAATAAGTGCTTAAGGCATGTTTATTTAAGTTGTTTTCCTTTCCATAAGTGTTGTTGCACATGTTTGTTGGCCACTAGGGCCTTACAGTTTATTTCGGTTTTTTTTTGTTGTTGTTTGAAATATTTACAATTGAGTTACATGGTTTTTTGAGTTTGAGAAGGGTAATATTTGACTCCATGCCCAATGAATTATTTAAGGCTACTAGCCTATATGCTTAGTAGGCAAGTATTCAACAGAAATCAGTAGAAATGTTACCAAATTTTCACCTACAACTCAATTTGGTAGAGTTGAAGCAGTTGATTAATTTTAAAGGTGAAAGGTATTCCAAACATTTCTGCTATGCTTAACCATTGCATATTTAAAGATGCTTAAAAAAGATAGAATTTAGTTTTGTTATTCATTGTTTTGCAACATAGAGAAAAATACATAAAAACACAAGATATTGCTTTCATTCATTTCTATAATGTTTCATTCCTTTTGTAATGGATTGTATAGGCGTTAATTTGCACCCTTAACACAAATTCCCCTTTACCCCCTTACACTTTAGAAAACCTAAGGCGGAGGCTTAATTCCACTTAAGCCCAATGTTCACATCCCACTTGGTGCCTGCTTTGTGTGTCGGTGGAGGTGTTTCTATTGGGGATGTCTGCGCGGTGTGCAAACATCTGCGTAGCACACTTACATCCCTAGTAGATTCCTATAGCTGGAGTCTATAGAGAGGTTGAAAGGAAAAACAGAGGGTGCGGAAACACTTTCCTAATGCTAAAACAACAAAGGAGAAGTGAAAAGACCAGTTTTAAAACTTCTTAAAACAACTAAGATGAACACATACAGGATAACAAAAGTAATAGAAAAGAACAATCACAGAGATAACACCGGATTTACGTGGGAAAACCCTTACGAGAAAAAACCCACCAGACCAAGTGCAAACACTTTGTATTACAGTAAAAAGGGTTTACATAAAAATTTATCAAACCACTCTTTGTGATCATCAACTCACAGCATCAGACTTTTGCTCTACTTCACTCACTATTACAATGCCTTATTGCATACAATGAATACTTTACCACCCTTCGTGACTACATCCAATGTATTCGATGGTTACAAATCATACATTGCATACCACACTTACCAACCAATCGGGTGTCTTAATTATACCCATTCACCAATCAAGAAATATGATCTTCTGACTGATCTGCCCTACAATTACGCATCGGGCCACCCAGGCAATTAATTCTTCTTACCTTAATTGGATTTTGTCATCAACCAAAACACATCTTGCAATTAATGCATGCATCACTTCAAACTTCGACCAATCAACCATTGATTACTTTTCATGTGTCATCTTTCCATTTGTCCACCGCTTTCAGTCGAGTCAGACCGGTCAAAAAATTGTTGAACTCCTCTTACCACACTACCTCGTCGAGTCAAAGAGACCACCGCAGTACCGCTTAGCACCTACTCAATCTTCATGGTATGGTAGTAGACATACCGCACCACCACGATAGAGCAAAGGAACCACCGTGGTATGGTGGTGCCACTGCCCAACCACGAGGCTAAGCAAAGCCTCCCGTGGTATGGCGATAACCGCCTATTGAGCTCACCCCGCTAACTCGCCCTGACCACAAGACCTTCGTGGTAAGGAGGTAATCAACTCCTCTAACCGCCAAAGCTTACCTCACCACCGTGACATGGCCAAAAGGCCATCATGGTATGGCGATAAACCTTTCTTCACTGATTGTCATCATTCACCATGCCACCTTTGAGCACCCTTTGTGGTAGGGAGGTAAACACTTAAACTGACCACCCAATCAACCACGCTACCACTAGCTAAGGACAAATACACCACGGTATGGCAGTAACACCACCCAACCGCAGACAGAGCAACAGAGGCCTGTGGTAAGGTGGTAAACCGCACAACCGCACCTTAAAGAAGAACTCCCAATAGTAGAGAGGTAAAGGCTAGAAAAGTTAGAAAAATGTCAAGCCTTTTATAGAGGTTCAAGCCAGAAGTTGAGGCAGTTGTTCCCAACAAGCTCCCACTTGACGAAGACTTCCTAGCTCCTCTTAACTTTGAATTTACTAACGATCATAGGCCCCAAGGCCCATCGAATTTGTGCACCATCTGAACTTGTCTGTGCTCATTAGCTTTGCTAATGCATCTGCAACATTCTTCAAAGTGCCAACCTTTTCTAAACAGACCTTTCCATCTTCCACCATATCCCTCATGAAGTGATACTGCACATCGATGTGCTTCATCCTAGCATGAAAAGTAGGGTTATTTTCCAAACAAATGGCACTTTGACTGTCACAACAAATTGTAATTTGTCTTGCATTAAAACCAATATCAGAACACAAATGACTCAACCAAACAAATTATTTGCAAGTGTGTGTTACTACCATGCATTCTGCCTCTGTAGTGGACAAAGCGACTATAGCTTGTCGCTTGCTCATCCAACTGATTGAACCACCATTTAACATGAAAGTGTATCCACTGGTGGATCTCTTGCTATCAATGTCCCCTGTCTAATCAAAATCTACATATCCATGAATGTTGAGAGTTCTCTATGATCCAACCAAGTTTCCATGATAACACATAGAAAAATCTGAAGTTCCCTTTAAATATTTGAACAGTCTCTTCACAGCATCCCAATGTGACCTTCCTGGATTTTCCATAAAATGGCTAAGAACTCCCACTACTTGGGCAATGTCTGGCCTAGTAAAGACCATTTCATACATTAAACTACCAAAAAAACTTGAGTAAGGCACCCTAGTCATGTCTTCCATCTCAGTAGCAAATTTTGGACAATCTTCAATAGATAGCTTTGTTCCCTGCAAGACTGGAACAACTAGTTGCTTGCAATCATTCATACCAAATCTCTCCAAAACAGTATTAACATACTTACTCTGGCTAACCCAAAGCTTTCTGCTCATTCTGTCCCTAGTTATTTTCATCCCTAGAATATACCTTGTTGCACCCAGGTATTTCATTTCAAACTTTGTAGACAACTAAGATTTAAGATCAGAAATCATAGACTTACTATTTCCTATGAATAACATATCGTCCACATATAGGGTAATAATAAGCACATGATCATTTTCAGATTTATAATACACACAATGATCATATTTTTATCTCACAAATCCCATAGACAACAAAAAAGTGTCAAACTTTTGGTACCACATTCTAGGAGACTGCTTCAAACCATACATAGATTTCTTTAATTTGTAGACCAGACTTTGTTTACCTTTTTCAACAAAGTGCTTAGGCTGGGACATGAAAATTTATTCTTCTAGCTCTCCATGGAGAAACGTTATCTTCACATCCATCTGCTCGATCTCTAAGTCATACATTGTTGCCAGTGACAAAAGAAATTTGATAGACATCAGCTTTGCTATAGGGGAAAATATTTCTCCATAATCAATTCCCTCTATCTGGGAAAATCCCTTTGCAACCAAACTCGCTTTATATTTTTCAACACTGCCATCTAGACCAGTCTTCTTCTTAAATACCCATTTACAGTCAATAGGATTTCGCCCTTCAGGCAAAGGTACCAAATCACAGGTTTCATTTTTCATCAATGATTCCATTTCTTCATTGATGGCTTCCAACCAGGAATTTGAATCAGACATGTTAATTGCTTCTTTCATAGTGTTAGGCTCATCAGAGCTAGTAATCAAAGCATAGGCACAATTTTAATCCAACATAGAGAAACCATACCTATCAGGTTGTCAGTTTTCACGTGTAGACCTTCTTACTAACTGAGGTTGTGGTTCTTCATCTTTAGAACTCTCAGAGCTGCTTGAACTCTCCTCAATTTTAGGTACACCATGTAGTTCCTCTTTTTTTTGAGTCAGAGGAATTTCAACTACATCATTCTTCTTTTCTCTTTTATTAGTCTCTGACTCAACTACTGAAGGTTTCAGCTCATGAAATATTACACTTCTGTTGTACAAAACCTTCTCAGTATTAGGATTCCAAAGCTTGTATCCCTTGACACCAACACCATAGCCAATGAAGATACATTTAACAGCCTTGTTCTCCAACTTTGATCTTTTCTCATTTGGCACATATGCATATGCTTCACAGCCAAAGACACGAATATTTCTTAGAGAGGGCTTCTTACCAGACCACACTTGCAAAGGTGTTTTGTCAACAAGAGTAGAACAAGGTGAACGATTTACCGGATAACATGTTGTAGCCACAGCCTCAGCCCAAAACTTTTTCTCCAAACCAGCACTGCTCGACATACTTCTCACTCTCTCCATTAACGTTATGTTCAACCTTTCAGCAACTCCATTCTATTGTGGAGCATAAGGTGTAGTTTTATGCCTTTTAATCCCATGGTCTTTACAGTACCTTTTGAAATTTGCAGAACAAAACTCACCACCATTATCCATCCTCAAGCATTTAATTTTCCTTCCAGTTTGATTCTCTACCAAAGTTTTAAATTCTTTAAACCGACTGAACACTTTTGATTTACTCTTATGAAAGTATATAAATGCCCTTCTCGAATAGTCATCAATAAAAGAAACATAATATCTAGACTTTGATAACGAAGGAACAGTCACTGGAACAAACACATCAGAATGAACATAATCCAGTACACCAAAAGATTTATGAGGACTTGAATAAAATGAGACACAGTGTTGCTTTCCATAAATACAATGTTCACAAAAATCAAACTCAAGGCTACAATCATCAAGCCCTTCAACAAGATTTTTATTTTTCAAGGTTTTCAACCTTTCTCACCTATGTGACCAAGTCTATGATGCCACAACATGGTCTTCTCTACTGGGAGTTTCACCTCCAAGGCATTTGCACCCAGAGGAGCATCATCATCCTTCTCTACATGGACAGTTTTATTTGACTTTACAGAGGCATTGTTACATTGAATAGGATGTGCATCCAGCTTGTACAGAGTGCTAGTACATACACCCTTAGCCAACACCATTGCGCCTCTAGCCATCTTACATCCTTTACTCAAGAAAGAAACTTCCACACCAATATCATTCAACTTACTAACAGAAAGTAAGTTACGAGCCAAAACTGGTATGTGTAGTACATCACCAATCCCTTTGATTCTTCCGTCAAGGAACTGTATTTTGACTCTTCCACGACCAACAATCTCCAATGTTGAATCACTTGTTAGGTACACCTTTCCTCCATTGTACTTCTCATACTTAGTGAACCATTCTCTGTGAGACATCATGTGGAAAGATGCGCCTAATTTAACTAGCCAGACATCATCTAATGCTTGAATCACAAAGGTTGTAATGAAGGAATCTGCATCACTCTAAGAAGAGTCATTGTCTAAAGAGCTACTCTTCTTCTTCTTCTTCTCCTTACAATCATTTTAGATATGACTAGGCTTCCCACAGTTCCATCATTTCACCTTGAACTTTTTACTAGGAGACTTTGATCTCCCTTCAGATTTAGATTTTGACTTCTTGTCCTTCTTCTTTCCTTTCTCCTTCGATCTCCCTCGAACAGCAAGGGCCTCTTTGGCCATCTCTGAAGACTCCTTCGCATCTCTTCAGATAGTAGTGAGGCAATAACCTCTTCCATCTTAAAAGTAGTGGCCATACTTCCAATAGCCATTACAAGATGATCCCAAGTGTTAGGTAACGAACATAACAGGAGCATGCAATGATCCTCCTCCTCTATTTTCACATCCACAGATGTCAACTAAGAAACTCTCATATTAAATGAGTTCAGATGGTCTGAAAAAGATGCACCTTCTTCCATATTCAATGAGTACAACTTCTTCCTCAGGAATAACTTATTTACTAGAGACTTTCCCTAATAAATTTCACCAAGCTTCTTCCATAATGAAGTTGCAGACTTCTCCTCATAGACGTTCAGGAGTACAAAATAGGCTAGACTAAGTCTTCTCAGACCTCTCACTTTTCTATCTGCAAGGTCCCAATCTTCTTGCTTCATACCTTGTGGCATAGTTCCAAACACAACCCCAGAGGTCTCTATCCATAAGCAAGTCTTCCATTTTGAGTTTCCACAACTCAAAGTTGCCGCCATTGAATTTTTCAATCTCTACCCTTCTTGATGTACTTGCCATCTCAAACAGAATTAGGTTCTAACTTTGCAAGACTGCCAATCGAACAGTATTAGCAAAAAAAACCAGCCTTACTAACAAGGATAACACACGTGGAAAAGCTCTGATACCACTTGAAAGGAAAAGCAAAGGGTGCAGAAACACTTTCCTAACACTAAAACAACAGAGGAGAAGTGCAAAGACCAGTTTTAAAACTTCTTAAAATAACTGAGATGAACACATACAGGATAACAAAAGTGATAGAAAAGAACAATCACAGAGATAACACCATATTTACGTGGGAAAACCCTTACGATAAAAATCCCACCAGACCAAGAGAATCACTTTGTATTATAGTAAAAAGGGTTTACATACAAAGTTATCAGACTACTCTCTTTGATCATCAACTCACAGTAGCAGACTTTTTTTCTACTTCACTCACTGTTACAATGCCTTATTGCATACAATGAATACTTTACCACCCTTCGTGAATACATCCAATGTATTCAACTGTTACAAATCATACATTTCATACCAAAATTACCAACCAATCGGGTGTCTTAATTATGCCCATTCACCAATCAAGTAATCCGATCTTCTAACTGATTTTCCCTGCAATTATGCATCGAGTTGCCCAGGCAATTAATTCTTCTTGCCTTAATCAAATTTTTTCATTAGCCAAAACACGTCTTGAAATTAATGCATGCATCACTTCAAAATTCGGCCAATCAGTCATTGATTACTTGCCACGTGTCATCCTGCCATTTTTCCACCACTTTCAATCGAGTCAGACTGGTCAAAAAAAATTTGAACTCCTCTTACTGCACTACCTTGCCGAGTTCAAGAGACCACTACAGTATGGCGATGTCACTGCGGTACCACTCAACACCTACTCAGTCTCCGTGGTATGGTAGTAGACATACCACACCACCACAATAGAGAAAAGGAACCACGGCGGTATGGTAGTGCCACTGCCCAACCGCGAGGTTAAGCAAAGCCTCCCGTGATATGGAGATAACCGCCTATTGATCTAACCGCGCTACCTCGCCCTGACCACAAGACCTCCGTGGTGAGGAGATAAGCAACTCCTCTAACCACCAAAGCTTACCTCACCACCGCAACATGGCCAAAATTCCATCATGGTATGGCGGTAAACCTTTCTTTGTTGACTATCGCCATTCACCGCAGCCACCGCACCACCTTCGAGCACCCTTCACGGTAGGGAGGTAAACATTTAAACTAACTGCCCATCAACCATGCTACCACCAGTTAAGGATAGAGACACCGCGATATGGTGGTAAGACCGCCCAAATGCAGACAGAGCAACAGAGGCCTGCGATAAGGCAGTAAACCGCACAATCATGCCTCAAAGAAGAACTCCCAACAATAGAGAGGTAAAGGCTAGAAAAGTTAGCAAAACGCCAAGCCTTTTATAGAGGTTCAAGGCAGAACTTGAGGCACTTGTTCCCAATAGATGTTACACTTCCTATTGGAAGTCAAAGTGTAATGCCTCCCTTTGGCTGGCCGACCTGAATATGGCCATTTTTCATCCTCTTCCTTCATATTCTTCACTCTCTCATCCATTCTCAAGTTTGGGAAGAATTTTTGCAAGATATTGAGTTCATCTCCTCACATTTTCTCCACTCTTTCAAGCATCCACAAGCTTTGTAGCAACACTTCACACTCCATAACAACAATCTACCACTCCATCACTCTGATAGTGCGAGTGCAAGACAACACCACTATGGAAGAGGCTTGAGTTCCTCTCATTTTTCTCCTCCACTAGCCTTGAGCGCTTTGGACGGAGGTGGTATGCTCCTCTTATCTTCTATATCGGTTTGGTTGAGTAAGCATGTATTGTTTTGTAGTCTCTTTTGTTTACGTATTTTGTATTCTCTTCTTTATCATATTATTCCTATAGTTGCAAACTTGGTTGTCCGTGGAGGTGGAAACACCAAAACGGGGGTCTGACTAAAGCAGACCCCTAAACAGTCCCCCAAAATGTTCCCATTTTTTGTGTGCAAGTGGAGAGATCTTGGAGCAAGCTAGTGAGAAGATTGTTGTGTGAAATCATCTTTATCACCCTTGTGGTATTCTATTTCCTTTATCATGTTTGTCTATACATTTCATACTTCTTGATCTTATTTTGTCAATCTAGAAACTTTTAAACAAGGCTGACAGTCCCTTTTTTAGAGTGTGACCTCATCTATCTAATTTTTTGGTTGTATGGATGCCAACACACTTGTGAGATGCCAGCGTGCTACGTTGTTGTCCCAGAACCGCACTTCTATCCTCTGACAAAAAGTTACCTGAGACACAGAGTTGACTCTGAAGATTGACTTGCCTAGTCTCCTTTCAACATTCAGGTTTGTAGAGTGATCGAAGGACCCCACAGTTCTCATCATTCTCATCCTGCCTATCCTAACATTCCTTTAAAATAAGGTAAGTTAGGGCGGCCTTACTGCTCTTGGACTTTTGTGACTTGGGGCCTTGTAGTGGTTGGTCCCCCTCTCTTACATTTTTTGTGAAATCAATGTGAACCAACATCTACCCATTTGTCGGTGTTCTGAGCTTTTTCTCTTATACCTTTTTGGTTGTTGTACCCTTGTACATTATGAAGGTTTATGAGCTTCACAACCCAGTCACAAAACTCTGGGAATATTGTTAGGTGAATTCTATGACACCTTCCGATGGAGAAGATGAAGGTCTCTTCTAGTTACACTACCGACCTTTTCTCTGGTTATGCGGTCGGTCTGTCCGCACAAGAGCACGTATCATGGGGAAAATCTAGGTTCCTCGACCAAACTGATTTCATCCCTACCCCTCCTACATCACTAACCTCCTTTTCCATAGATGAGCATGAGGTCATCCATATCCCTTCTGAATATGTCACTAGTCTTAGTAAAGGGTTGGGTGCATTGTAAAATCACTTGGAAAGAAACCCGAAGCTGGCTAGGGCTACTAAGGTAATCAATGAAATAAGATACATGGTAGGAAAAGACCAGAAAGGTGTAGAACTCCTGGCTAGTCTTGTTGGTCTGGTTGAAGTATGTGCCCCTTTAGACCATAGTCATATGGTACGACGTGGCCCCTTTGAAGAATGTGAGAGACATTTAGAAATGCCAATGCCTCCTATGTCCGTATACATGGCTAACATGGTCCCTTCTATCAGTGTGCCCATTGCTTCCAAAAACTCTTAAACTATCAAAGTAAACAGAAACCCTTTAGGTTTCCACTTCACCCCTTTTTCCGCCTCTGATGGTGGAGGCTTTGGTGGTGGAAACTTCAAAAGTGGAGGTGGTATTGGTGGAGGCGATTCTGACGGAAGTCATGGTGGTGGCCTTGGAAGTGGTGGTGGCTCCAGCGGAAGTCACACTAGTGGCAGTGGCATCGGTGGCGGCTCTAGCGGTAGTCATAGAGGTGGTCTAGGCGGTGGCTCTAATGGTGGTTCTAGTGGTCCTATGCCTTCTAATGACCCTATTCTGAATACCCTTCTTTAGAATACGGGGAAGATGCACAACCAGCTGGCGAACTTTTTCCAGGGCTCAACCCAGCCTATTTTCCAGCCCTTCTTCTAACATAGCCCTTATCGGTTGCAATTCTAAACACTCCTTTCCCACAAGGGATGTGTTATGCCTTCCATAACCACCCCATATTTTTCCTTGGTCAAAATGGGTCCCCCTTTTTGTTTTTGTCCTTGGTTGTTTTTCAAACAAAGTTTGGAGTTATTCTTTTCCAATACTTTTTTTTTCTTTTGTTTGTTCTGTCAAAATCGGAACCGAAACTAAATTGGGTTTTGAAACTTGTTTCAAAGATTTCATTTTGATCCCAGTCTCGAAGGTCTTTTTGTGGTCTTTTAGTTTTGTCTTTGTCAGAGCCGGAGCTAGAGTGGAAGTTAAGTCTGAATTTATTCATGGTTTTGAAATAAAGTTTCATTCCACCTCTGCCTTTTTGTCTGTTCGTTTAGACTTAGGATTTTGTGTTGGTTTTTTTCGTTTCGGTCTTTGTGTTTTTTATTTTGACTTTTTTTTCACTTTCTTCTTTGTTGGCAAAGCCGGAGTCGAAATGGGAACCGAAGTCAAAACTTGGACAAAGTTTCTAAATCAATTCCCACTCTGATTCCGCTCCCGTCATTTTGTTGTTTGACTTTACTGAAGCCGCACAATAGTAATTTTCTAGTTCCCTTTGTAGTTCTGACTCCGATCTATCGCATTTATGGCATTGATTATAGGTGTCATGCACATATGAAGCTGCAGTTTTAACCTTAATTAAGGATTAATTGATGTTATCAGCATTGTTTAAAAGATTAAGGGTGAACCAAAGCTGAAGTGGAGAATTTGGGCATGTGATTCGATTGAAAGGGAGATAATTATGCACGAAATCACATTAAAGGGATAACCTATTTATTTGTGTTTGGAGGTAGGGTTTATGTTCTTCTCTTTCATTTGTTTCACGTATCATTTTGTTCAGTCATTAGTTTCTAATGAATTCATGACTTAGTTTTCTTACGAGTTCATGTTGTTCATTTTTTTTTTCTTCTCTTTTGTTCTATTGTCTTGTTTTCATTTTTCCTTTCTAGTGTTTTGGTTTCTCGTTCGTTTGTTTTGTCACGGTCGTTTTCATATTTTAATCGTGACCATGTCGTGATGCCCTAGGTTTTTAATGATGTAATTAGTTGTTTCTTTATGTTGGTAGGGTTTGTTGATTTATGGTTTTGCTTAGGAGTTCTGTTACGATTCGATCTGATTAGTTTGAACGGGGTTAAATTTTTTTCCCTAATTGTTTGAAGTCGAGGGTTTGTAAATTAGGGTTTTTGGGCGTTTATGTTTAAAATTGAAAATGATGCCCTAATTATTACAATTTCTCTCGGTCATATGGGAATGATTTTGTATAGATTATTTTTAAGCCCCTTCATTTTGATATGACCTAGTCTTTAGATTATAATGTTATTCATTATCCTGTTAAAGTTGCCTGTGACGTCATGATTATGTTGAGCGGAATCAGAATCGGAATTGATTTCGATCTTGAACCCAGTTTTGTAATGAGTATCGATTACCATTTTCATCCTGTCTCCGACTCCGCTTGCAGTAAGAAACAATCTTTGAAAAAATTGGTAACTCAGGCGGAACCGGAACCGGAACCAGACATAAAATTGAAAATTCTTCATGTAACCAAATCGGTTTTTGTTCCTGTTCCAATTTCGATTTTGGTTACCATCCCAACTCCGACTCCAGTCCCACCATATTATTATTACAAGCTCAATTCCTATTTTGGTCCCAATCCCGACAGTGTTTTTAAAAGAGGATTTTTAGGATTTTTTTGCCTAGTTCCGCCTCTGGTATGTATGGAAGGGTAGGATCTCTAATCATGTTTTTGTTATACTTCTATAGATCTAATTTAAGGCTTTATTGCAAGAAGCTAAAGGATGTTCGGAGCATCAAGAGAGGCTTCTTAGAGGAGTCAGCCTACAGAAACTTTGAAGGTAGCAACTAAGCCTAAGAAGGTTAAATCAGACCAAGTCCCTTATACCTTGAGGTATAACCATAGGGATCCTACTATCACTGTTAGCAAGGTGGAGTCTGATTGGGCTGATATAACAGACACAAATCTAGGTCCATTCAATTATGAGGAGTTGTACTCAGAGACATTTGTTGAGGAGGTGACGGGGAGAACTGAGAGGATAGTTGAGTCTGGATTGGCTCACATCACTGGGTTTCCTCTATCAATTCAATGCCCGTAATTGATAATGATAGCATATGGAGCTTACAATCCGGCCACCAGACAATGCGTAGATTCACAAGATAATGTGATCATAGACTTGACTCCTCAAATGTTTCAATTTATGTTCAGTGTCCCTAATCCAAAGAGTCTTGCACAACTTAATGAGGCAAAAGATTTAGAGATGTATAGCAATCACAAGGAAACCAATAAGGCTCACTTAAACAAAAAATGGTTAAGAATGGAGAAGAAGTCCCTAACAAAGCTCTCAGATCAGCCAAAAAGGGCAAAATTCTACAAAGAGGTAGCAAATATTATAATGATGTTTTCTAGACTCTTTGGAAAGAGGGATGCCTTTCATTTTAAGGAATGGATGTTTCCATTCATTTAGACAATCTTGGATGGCAGGCAATAGTTTTATTGTCCTATGATTGTCTTAGATAGCATACATAATTAGCTGATTAGAGTGAGGGAAACCAAGAGCTTCTTTATGACCTCTTATGTTGTCTATGTAGCAGAAAGGGGAGGCATCTTTCCAGGATTAAACAGAGTGGTAATATTGGAAGAAGCTGATGGAAAAAATAAAGTATGGAATCATTATGACCAACTATCCCTACAGATTTCTGAGTTACATTTTAGAAGAATTAATGATGCATTTCTATATGTAGTTATTAACCAACTTACTGGAGATGCAAGGTATAGACTAAGCCAGGAGGCTATGGCATTCATTAAAGAATGGGGATGTTGGTATATCCAGTACCCTAAGTTTACTTATTTCAGGCTGGCTGGGTTTGAGGGTCATCCTCACTTACTCCCCAAGTGTTGCAACAACAAAATAGTATTAATGGATTTTGTTTACCAAGCTTTGGGGGTCAATGCCAGGTTTGGAATAAAACATAAACGAGGTTGTCATAAGTTCCCCATGCAATTGGGTGAGTACAATTGCCCACACCTTGTGGGAGATAAAGTGGTTTGTAGTGAATTGATACATATAAAATTTGGCCTATATACTGCCCGAAAGAACTTTGATCCAAAGAAAAAGATGAATTATTTGCTTGCTTCAATCTTTGATAGAAATTTCAACCTATTGGAGGACTTCTGGAGTGATCTCCAGGATGAATATGACCTTAGGAAGAGAAATAATGAAAGGTTGTTTGTCCCACTTATGGTGGAATTTGGGGTGAAGCTTGATGTTCCTGATACACTAACAGATGATGGGGTAGTGTTGGATCCTTCATATGAGGCGCTGAACATAGGTACTAAGAGTTTGGACCCGATGGATTGGGATGCTGAGGAGACAATTGACATCAAAAAAATAGGAAGACTAGTCTTGGATAGGAGTATCCAATGGGTTGTGCTCAGAGCCAAAGCTCCTGGGGGTCCAACTTCTAAAAAAGGGCAAGGGTATAAGACAACCAAGAGGAAAATGCCTCCCAAGGATCCCTTGGAATTCTTCCCTCTTGATGTTGAGGAATTTGAGCTTGAAGCTTCGGTCCAGAAATTTCCTGAGATGTAGGAAGGAGAAGTTCCAACAGGATTGGTGCCCTCAACATCAGTGATGGGTGGATCATCTACTCAAGTCCCTCCTATAGAGCAACAAGGTGGGGAGATTCCTAATGGAACTCTCCATGATATAGCTGAAACCTTAAAGGAAAAGGAAGTAGAAATGGAGGTTCATGACATTGAAACAGATTCTGATGAGACTTTATCAGAAAAGGATGCACAAGAAGAAATGTCATTGGAGGAAACTGAGCATGTGTTAACAGAGGAAGACCAGTGGGCATTGTTTGAAGAAGAAAAGAAAGCTTCAAATGCGAAGGCACATGCTGAAGCTATAGCAAAGAAAAAATAAATAGATGCTAAGGCACAAGTTGATGCAGTGCTACAACAAAAATAGTTGGAGGCTAAGAAAAGAGTTGATGAAGTGATCAAGCAGCAATAGCAAAGGGAACATGAGCTCAAGACAAAGGAAGAAAATGACAAGCTGGAGATGGTGCAGAAGATACATGAGCTAGAGGAGGAAAAGGCCAAACAGAGAAGAGAAAGAGAAGCCCTTGAGGCTAAATTCAAAATAATTGAAGAGGCCTACAAGAAAAGGGAGGAAGCAAAATGCCTACAGAAGGAAAAAGATGTTGAAGAGCTGGCTAAGAAGCGACAAAAAGAGAAGGAAGCTTTTGATAGACTCAAAGTTTTGTAAGAAGAAATAAATAAACTACTTGAGGAGAAGAGGTTGGAGGAAGATAGATTGAAAAAGGAACAAGAGGATAAGAGGATACAAGAGAAAAAAGATAAGGAAGAAGCTGAAAAACTTGCAAAAGAGAATGTAGAGGAAGGACAACAAAATGTACAAGAGGTTGATTCTCAACCTAGGGTTAATGTACTACAACCATTATCCTCTACAACTATTGCCTCCTCTTCTACTGTAATGGCTACTACTCTGAGTGCTCTACTTGGCTGAAGCTTGATCTTCAAAATAAACAAATAGCTCCCCCACAACCTCTTAATTGGGATGACATGATGAAAGAGATTGAAAAAGAGAGACCCAAGAAGAAGGCTAGGATTCTTCATTCCACAAGGCTAACTGAGGTAGGGGAAATTATTGCAAAATGTGCAATACCAATAGTGGATAAAGATATGGGAGACATGCAGGTCACTGATTACCAATTAGGCACTCTTAATTTGGGAAGGCCTATAAGAAATCAGAAGATGAACTTGATTGATGTTGTAGTATCATCCACCAAGTCAAGAATGTTGAAGGACAAGCAGAGAAAGGATGAGCTCAAAGCTCAGTTGGATCAGATGCACACCTTTTTGAAGGATGTTTCTGCTCCTAGGTCACAACAAATTGTTGCCTTAGAAACACCAGTTTTACTCAGCAAAAGAGAGGTGGATGATCCGGTGAAAGTAAAGAATAAGGCTGGGATGATGGAAAGATGGATGGATAAGCTTAACCAGGAGGTAGGTGAGGTGCTAGGAAATAGTTTTGAAATCCATGAGGAAGAATTAGAGTTAATAGAGGAAATGAAGCACCATACTAAAACATTGGAACAATAGGAGGAAGAATATAGGGGATATGTCCAGAAGATAAAAGATATCAATAAATTTCCAAAGTCTACTCTTCTTGAGCAATCAATCCTTGAGGAAGATAATGTAGATTTCTTGGAAAATGCCTCTAATATAATCCAGCTCATATGATTTTATATATAAGCATAGGAATGAAGTGCAGGATGCTAGTAAGGATTTGAATGGACAACTTGATGAACTAGAATTTGTTGTAGCTATTCTAGTTAAGGTTGATATACCGGCTAAGGAGGGTTTTCCCCTAAGTTAGTTAAAAGAGAAATAGGATAGTAGATTTCAAGAGGTTATGCAAAAGGAAGATGATGGAGAAGATCTACTATTAGATAGATTGATGGATATCATGGAAGAAGTAAATGCTGCAAGAAGGGAGTTGACAAAATTGAGGGACATGAAAGAGTTTGTTGTTGCAGAGTTAAAGAGAATCAAATTCGAGGACAGCTGGATTGATGGGTCGGATATAGATATTCTTCAATAGGTTTTCTCCAGTTATGATGAATATACTTTGGAGAAAACTATGCAAGGATGAGTGGCAGTCTTCTAGGCGCATGAATTTTCCCCTTTTCTTTTATTTCTCTCTTGTTTTACAAGATGATCAACGTTGGAACTGGAGATCGACCGGTCTGAGTTTCCAAGAAAGTTTCAGTTCCTAAAATTGTGGATCTCAATTTTGATTAAGAGGATTTTTTTGCTTTGTATGTCTATATATACTTTTGGGGTACCATATTGTAAGGGTCGGCTAATGAGAATAGAATTGGCCACCTGATAGTAGGATTTAGGAATTTCATAGCTTTGTAGAGATACTTTGTTAGTATTAGTTACAGCTGAATACAAATAAGAGTTTTTACACAATATTATGTTGGAATTGAGTTTTACTGGATGAGGTTAATGAATCATAATATTTTTGTATGCTAGTGAGTTTGTTGAAGCATAAATGTTTCTTATTTGATGAGAATCAATAGAAGGAACCATATTTTAAAAGGTTATTTCATTAAATTATCTATGGATTGAATTCTTGAATGTCTCTTGATCTATGATTTTAGCAACAAATGAGAGTTTCTTCTTTTTTGAATCTTAAAAGTATTATGATGTGTGATTGTGATGGTTAAACTAAGCACCATAGATGCGTGCAATAGAATGGATTATTCTATAAATTGCATCATGTTATGGTTTTCTTGATTTATTGAAGGAACATTAGTTGTTGAAAGTATATGTCTGGATATTAGATAATTTGTATTCATGTTTCACTAATGTATGCCCTAATCTATCTTTTTCTATTTATTTAAAAAACCCATGTTATTAAGTATAGATTGATGAATCTGTGTTGCTTACATTCCTTATTACCAGCAAAGGACCCTTGAACATTACAGTTGCATGGACCAATTGAGTGACATCAAACAGTTGAGAACCAACTACCGGGACCTTGGGAGTTAGGCTACTATATGTTGTCTTTCTTTTTCAGGAGAAATAGAGTATTAAATATTCTATTTAACGTTGTTTGTGTCATTTTCACCATCAACAGGATGGAGATTCCAAAATTTAAGAAATATGGTGGTAAGGGGGACCCGCAGACACACGTGTCCACCTTTAATGCCTTATGCACAAATTTATTCCATCACGATACGTTGATGGAAAAACTATTTCCCCGAATCCTCAAGGATACAACACTCGATTGGTATTGTTCCTTGCTTGACAATTCCATCTTTACATTTGATCAACTTGTGAACTAGTTCTTATGATAGTTCCAATACAACATCAAACCAAAGATGACCTTCTCTAACCTTGTTTGATCAAACAAGGGGACAATGAGAAGATTACAGACTTTATAGCGTGATATTAGACACTCTTTTCGCAAATATCATACCCATTACCTAAATCTGATGTGCATAAGGTGTTCATAGGGAGCTTATAAGGGCCTTGGCAAGAGAAGTTATCCCTTATGAAATACCATTCTTTTACGCATCTTTGTGTAGCTCTATGGGAGTACCAACAAATGGTGATCTAGTTCGGGGGTCCTTCCTCATGCTCCCATCCTAAAGGGAGGTCTTTCATATCAATCTCTAGAAAAGGTAATGTTTTTGCAAATGTAGTAGTCATTGTGGATAACAACGGCCTCAGACGCGATTGAAATTTTATGAAGTTATTAGAATCTTATTCTTCCATCTTGCAGAATTTGTTGAAAGATAAGATCGTTAGCTTGCCAACCCCTAAGCCGGTTAGGGAACCATATCCTAACTGGTACGAAGAAAATACCTATTGTCAATACCATTGAGTTAACATACACGATACTGAACGTTGCATGCGCCTGTGTCATGAGATACAAGATCGCATCGAGGACAGTCTATTCCTCTTGATGGGAATAAACAAAACACGAACAAATCAGTGGTGAAAGCTAATAGTGAATTACAGATATACATAGGACCCATTTATGTCACACTCTGCTAACATGATTATCAATCCCTTTGATATTGTTTCTTACCCCAAGGCATATGTTAACATGGTTATTGTTACTCCCTCTCCTCGGCTTACGGCCGGTTCACTGGATGTGACCTTTACTCTGCAAGATGTGCCAACAAATGACAAACCTTCTCTGATTTACATTACCACTCACCTCAATGGAAACATTATGACAAGAGTCTTAGAGTGAATGCCATCATGGAGGAGACGGTACTCTTGAACTCCCTGCAAAGGGAGGAATACGAAAAAGAAAAATCCATCATCTGTACGCATGATGGTCTTCCTCTTAAACCTTATGGGTCGTTAACACTATTCGTTCTAGTTGGACCTAGGAGCGTAGACACGGTCTTTGATGTCATTCCCAAGACAAACCTATTTAGAGTGAAGCTAGGTATACCTTGGCTAGCTTCCATTAATGGGATCACCTCTGTAATTCATAAGTGTCTCAAGTTTTCCCATGAGAGTGTCATGCATGTAGTGTATGATACTAGATACCAACTTGTGGTATCTCATGGGGGATACTCGTTGGATCACTTTTGGCCCACTCCAATCAGTCCGCTCCCACAAAGAATGGATCTACTTTACAAGAACTATGTGAAGTATAAAACTGGAGGCAAGGGACAACCGAAGTTGACCCTTCCTATAGCAGAGCCACCAGTTGCCTCCTCCTCCCGAAAGGGAAAGGAGAAGCTCAGTCCCTCTCAGGTTGACTCATCTACTCCCCTTTCTTGGGAAGAGTATTGTATGAACAATTCTAGTCTTTACCCGTTGAGTCTGATGATGCCTCCTTGGTGAAAACCCAAGATTAGGATATCGGATCTCTCTAATGGGTCTCTTGGAACTTGGTACTATTTATATGATAGAAACAAAGGCTTGTGAAGATAATTCACCCCACGACCTCTTCCCATTCCCCCAAATAGGAAGAGGCCCACCACTAAGGTGTTGGGGTCGACTCCTCCTGCCATTTCCAAACCTTCTCCACCTATTCCCATTCAAGATCCTATCCTTCCACTGGAAATAGTTGTGGAGGACACTCCCAAGGCTGAGCAAGAACCTTCTGCCCCTTTGCAAGCTTCAGCTTCTAGTTCGAAGAGTCGTAGAAACTGCCTTGAACGTAAGCGTAAGCATCGGCAAAAGTCTCTCTTGGATGAGAAGGCCTCCCTATAGAAGAAGGAGGAAACGATAACCCCTCCTACTCTATCCTCCTCTCTCCTCCCTTGTGCCTCTATCCTAACTAGCTCTGAATCTCTTTTGGATTCCGCTGCAAGCACACATGCGCTTGGGAAGCTGCAGGTGTTTATTGCTCCTACTGTGGGGCCACCTCTGTTGACATTCATTTTGGATGTCTCACCTTTCCCAAAGCCCATGGATATGGTTAATACTTTGGTTTTATCCACTATGATTCTTTCCTCTTCTCCCTCGATCCTATGGTTAATACTTCAGAGGTATATAGAATTTAATGAGAGGAACCAAGGGCTAGGATCGATTGGTTGATGGAGGGCTGAGATTAAAAAAGAGATAGGGTTTGGATCAAGGTATGAAGAAGGATTATACTTGTGACAATTCTCACAAGAGGGAGGAGGTGTTATGGGGAGGTGTACTTACACAAATGTGAGCACACATTGGGAAGAGTGAGTGTGGGTAGGTGATATCTCACACATGTGTGAGAGTGTTACACCTCGTTGTGTTACTACTTATTTATTTTTACCTAGTTGGATGAAAATTCTTTAAGTGAATGTATCTACTTTTTGTGTTTTGGAAATATGAAGAATAAATGTTTGATTCAATTTTATGTTATATAACGAATTTTGATTATGAAATATATGATGCAAATGAATGTATTGTTTTTGGCTAACTATTTTTGCAATGTACTAAGTTGGATGCAGGAATAGAGTCAAACCTCCTGAAGAGAGGGGAAGTATCACTTAGGAGAATAAATTCATCTGGTAACCTTTTATAAGACCTAAACTGAGCTTTCACACTCACACACACTTCTAGTTTGGTTGATTTAGGATAATATCTTGGGGAATAAAAAGTTATCTTTAGTCTTTCTTGTGGTTTTATTTGTGAATGCTCATGTCTTGGGGGTTAAAATTGTTGAGTCTCTTTGTGATATGTAATTATGTATGTGTTTATATTTAATCGATGGTATATATACATAAAATTTATATGTATGTATATATATACATAATATATATATACATATATGTGTGTGTGTGTGTGTCAACGATAAACTCATACACATGAGTAAATACGTGCATGAGTATACATATATAAACGTATCTACACATGCTCATGGATGGATTACCCATATGCATGGGATTATCGATCAGACAAGGTGACATATATATATACACTTAATGTATACATGTCAATTGATATGATTGTGAATATGTGTTTAAATATCAAGGCATGATATATATATATAAACATACGTGTATGTATTGACAGAAAGGAAACATCCGTACTATTATATTAATATATATACATACATACATACATATATATGTATATATACACATGCCTCAATTATGTGAATATGAGAATACGTGTATGTGTATTTGTATGTCAAATAATGCATTATAAACTTGTAAGTTGATATATATATATATATATATATATATATATATATATATATATATATATATATATATATATTGCGTTATGTATATATATTACATATTATATATATATTTATGTTAATAATATCAAATAGCACAAAAATATTATTAAGCACATAACTTATATTTGAACAACATACGCTATGAATAATTTGCAACATATACCTCTGGTATATCGCATAGATATAAAGGGAATTGCATACCTTTATGAGCATCACATAAACATTAAATATTGTGGAAAGTATTTATATGCTGAGTTAAATGAAATGTTAGTAGCATTGGAGTATAGTGCATTCAATCAAATGCAAACCAACATGTAAGTTAAATTACCAAGACTGAGTCAAACATGAAGGAAAAGTGAATATGTAACACACAAGAAACTTTGACCTAGTCATTGGCAAGCAACTACCAAAAGAATAGGGGCATGTGATATTTTTGTGGGGCCAATATATGAAAATTATGAGCCAAATAGAAGTTTAAATTGCAATATGAATTCTAGCTTATGAAGTAAATTGAAATATGAGAATTGGTCAAATGAGAAGCTAGTAAAATAGAGTCGAACTGTAGAAAAAATTAACCTTGCATTTTTTATTGTTACTCTTGTTGTCCATTTAAATAAGTGACTCATTCTTCATAGAGAAATCTGGTTGTGCATGTGTTTACTGTGCAATGATTTAAGCTACCACCTTTTCTTTTTCTTGTTGAGTCAAACCTCTTGGTTTGAGAAGCATCATCTTTGATAGCTTGTTTCTAGCCTGTAGTTTCTCACTTTGGTGTATAAATAGAGGTCATTTCTCCCTCATTTGTGACACATTATGTACTCTTGATGCTTATTTTTTGAGTTGTTATTCTGATTTTTTGAGTTGAGAGTGGTGAGAGGTTTTTTGAGAGTTTGAGAGAGTAATATTTTGGTGAAGTGGAAGAGAGATAGTTGGGATTTTCTTGCTGATTTGGGAAGGCTGAGCTAGGGAAACCAATTTGGTCAATTGGAGCTATTGCATAAACACACATGTTTTTTTCTACACTTTTATAATTTTTATATACTTGAAAAGATTGTGTGACATTGTTTGCCTTTTTTGAGAAATTTGTTCAATTGCTTATTTGGGAAAGGTTTTTCGTTTCTTTATGTAAAAGTGAAATAATTATTTGTGTACCTAGTGTAAGGATCTTTATTGCTTGAGTGTTTGTATATATTCCTTATTAAGGAATGGGTGTTTATAGTAGCATTATATACTATATTAAAGATAGAGCCTATATAGATGTTGTTTATTTAAGTTGGTTTATAAATTTAATTTTATTTACTTAGTAGAAGTGTCTTAGTTAACATAGAGGTTATAGGTTATTCCTAGGGTTAAGGTCACTCCATGGTGTAAGGGGATATCCTCTGCATAGGTTATGATGGTCGATACAAATTGAGCTAGAAAAGTGGGTGAGCGTGTGACGTCCATTCCAAATTAGGGGTGATGAATAATTTTGCCAAATTAGTGTAAGTTGCCACTGTTTACACTATCAGTTCACTATGATATGATCTTACATACTAGGCAAGGGATATTCATACATGTAAGTTGTAACCATTGTATGTCGGTTCTAGAAACGTATAGGACACCACTAAGCTCAGGGATGGTCAATGTTATTATGAGGTTACCAAACCAATCTCTTTGTCGAAGGGTAGGGCCATCTTACCAAGTTTGGTAGATGTGTGGGGGACCGCAGTTGGTCCAAGGTTAGTGAAAAATCACTTGAGTGATGCTTTTCCTCATTAGTTGGTAACCAAGATTTCATGGAGGGTACTTGGACCATTCGTACATCTAGTTATAGTAAGCTCAATAGAGCCTTGTATTTGTTTTTGTATCCATTACTATGGAAAGATTATAAAAGAGAAATGTTATCATGAAATTATGTACTATGAAATCTATATATTGGAAATTTGTAATACTTTGATATAATGCAATGGGAAAATTTTGAAAGATAATCTTTCAAATGTGCATGCTATCTTTATATTTGAAAAGAAAACAATTATTTGTCATTATAGATAGATGCTTAAACTATTTATTTGAGGTTAAAACATAGGAAAATTACTGTGGAGAAAAATGGGCATGTTACACATTGTATCAAAGCTACCAGGTTCAGCTCTAGAACCTATGTGCTCACTATGTTTTCCCCTCTAAAATTATGAGTCTAATGTTTGGAAATTATTGTGCTCGGATGGTGTGTCTCAAGTTAACTACAAGAAATTTAGTGATCAGAAATGAGCGCTACCTACGAGCCAAGGAGGAAAGAGATTTCCTTGTTCATACCATAGAGTGAAACAATCATGACAATGCCATTTGGCTAAACAATATTGAGACTTTCAGTCACTCCCTTTCATGAATTAGTCAAGTGAAGAGAAGGATGAGAGATGATGCCAATTTCAAAACTTGTCATCTATTTCTCCAGCCAAGTTGGACTCATTACCACTTTCCAAGGATATGCCCTCAAAACGTAGTGTCAGTATAGCATTGATATTTAGGGACCCTCAAGTTCTACCTATGGCTGAAGTTATTGTTATAGCCTCTAGTGGTGAGTCAGAGGGATACGTTCCTTAAAGCTATGTACCGGAAGATAAATCTGAGGGTTAGTATCCTTTTGGGGATAGAGATGAGAAAAAATCAGAGGGTTGCATCCCACATAGTTATGTATCTAAGAAAAAATCCACTAGATACTATCCTCTTGAATATTTAAATAGTCATTCTATGTAAAAGAAAGGATATTGAAGTCCTTATGGATAAATGAAAATTTATGTTTTTTATCAAAACTTATGTATGAGATCCTCAATGAGATTTATTATGTATGAATATTTTTCTCTTTTGGAATGTTTTCAATATGTAAAGTAAGCCATGATAGGATCTAATTAAAGATGAACCTCTAGGTATAAATTTTACTTGAGACAATGGTTAAGGCAAGAACTAATCCTGGAGGGATTCAAGAAGATGGACAAGGTCTAGATAATGTCGAAGCTAAATTGGACCATCTTCAGGCAATCATGGATGAAACAAGAGCAAGGATAGGAAACCTTGAACAAGAAGTGAGGGGAAAAGAAAGAGAGGAAGAAGAAGTCCCACACAATGAAGAAGAAGAAATTCCCAACAATAAGGAAGAAGGGGGGATTCCCGAAACCATACTAAAACCAGTGATCAAGAAAGTGATAGATCACATACATATTCTGAGGGAACTAAGAGAAAGGGATTAAAAACTGAGTTATCTAGGAATATGAGAAAATTACCCCTCCTAAATTCAAGGGAAGAACCAATGGAGAATAATTTGAGGCTTTTTTAATTCAAATGGAGAAGTAATTTGAAATGAGGAACTATTCAGAGGTCACTAAAGCTATGTGGGGAGCTTTCCAGTTAGCAGGACAATTCTCTAACTGGTGAATGAACAAGCATATGTAACTTGGAATCAATTCCTTGAATCTGACCTGGAATGAGTTTGGTGATATTTTGTAAGAGGTGGCTACCTGAACTCTTTTTCGATCAAAAGATCATTGATTAACAAAATCTTAAGCAAGGAAAATCTTCAATGAATAAATATTGGGAGAATTTCACTCATCTTTTGAGGTATGTACCAATGTACTAAAAAGATGAGAAAAATTATATCAGGAAACTCATTATGGGTCTAAATGGCCAAATAGGTGGAGAGGTGGATGTACATGGTTTGGACACTATGGATCTAGTATATGAGAAGGCAATCAAGGAACAACTAAAAATTAAAGCCATCTCAAACTATCTAGAGGAATCGAAAGAAGTTTGGTGAGCCTCAATTTATTCAAGATCCAAAGAAGTTTAATGAGGTGTAGAAATTTCAAAGGCAATGGGACAAGGGACCCCACAATAATTGGAATGATCTGAGAAGGGATCATCGAGGAAATAACTACAAAAATGGTAACTATAACAAAGCTAGAGGGAATGGTGGTAATTTTGATAGGTTAGCGAAAAGGAGAAGACCAGTGAGAGGATTCTTTATATGTGGTGGGGACAATTCTTCTAATCAATGTCCCAAAAAACCATCAAGTTCACAACCATACGGTAATTCACTTCCTCCTCAATGGGCTACATTTCAGCAAAGGATCCATGCAATAGTGGACATTTGGCTAGCAAAATACCAGATCACCCTGGAAGAAATTCACAACACACCATACTCTACACATCCTACTATGACAAAGATTTTGGTAGATGTGAAGGCGTTATATTTCTAGAAGGGAATAAATGGGGATGCTGCAAGATTTGTTACAAGATGCTTAGAGTATCAAAAGGTAAAGGCGGAACATCATCACCCTATAGGTCTTTTGTATCCGCATGATATTCCTGAAAGTAAGTGGAAAGTCATGTTACCAAATTTTCACCTACAACTCAATTTGGTAGAGTTGAAATAGTTGATTAATTTTAAAGGTGAAAGGTATTCCAAACATTTTTTCTATGCTTAACCATTTCATATTTAAAGATTCTTAAAAAGGATAGAATTCAGTTTTGTTATTCAGTGTTTTGCAACATAAAGGAAAATACATAAAAACACAAGATATTGCTTTCATTCATTTTTGTAATGTTTCATTCATTTTTGTAATGTTTCATTCATTTTGTAATGGAATATACACAAGACTGAAAAAATGTTGTTGTTTCTATACATTTGAAAGAAGAGAATGATTGAATGTCCCACACAAGCCGTGGGAGTAGATGAACTAAAGCAACATGGAGATATACTATACATCTGAAGATGAAAGTAATGAAAGGAGCACATAAAGAAAAACATATCCATTGTTGCCTAACAGAATCTTGGGTAGGTCTTCATTGTCTTTTTCTCCTCCTTGCTTTTGATCTTCAAATGAACCTGCATCATGATGAGAAGGGTTGGTTAGATCTCCGGATATGAATCTAATTATATGCCCTATCAACAAAAATATAACATATGCCTATGATGCTTTAAGTTGGTTGAGAAAGTATTAGATGTATAGGTGAAATCTTTTTTTTGAATCATCTTTGTTGAAATCATAGCATGTGGTGAAAAAATGGGCTCCCACAAGGGTTGAGCCCAACATTCTACCCCTAAGTCTCAAGAGGGGAATGAGATAGGAATGCACATTCAAACTGCTCAAATAATAGCATTTTTAGCTTAAGGAGTAGATCACAAAGTGGCTATGAGAACAACTGGCAGCATTGATCATTCATGACAACCAGATCAAAAGGGAAATGAGGTAGCCCTTTACTTTGAAATGGAAATCACAAATTAAAAATGGGTTCATTTGAATGCTTAAGAAATATGCAGAACAAAATTAAAAAAATTTACTATTTTTCATTGAAGGAGTTATGTTGGCAAGAAAGATTTCATGTTGTCATTGTTTGTTTTCATGGTGTTGTTATCATATCTTATTGCTGCCATGTATCATATTTATTTATTTTGTCTATGTTTTTTGGAGTATATACATTGAAGCTACAACCATCAAGAAGTCAGGAAGTGATGACAAATAATGTTCACATAAAGGGGACATCAAGGAGTGTAATGTTCAGTTAGAATAAGAAACAATCATCAAGCACTCATTGCAAAGAAATATCATATCCATAGTGGGGCAGCCATCAAGAAAACATTGGAAAAGTATTGAAGACAAATGTTGCAACTCACAAGTGCAGTGATCAAATGAAGAACCATGTGCAAGAATACATAATACAAAAGACAAAGAACATTCATTTTCTTATTGCAAATACATGGTGGTATAAGCATGTAGAGTTGTACATGATCTTGTGAGAAGTAAAAGAATTCAAGTACTACAATGGTTCCTCTAATCATGTTTGAGACATTCAAAAGCATTGTGCATTGTTCAGAATAATATCATTTCCATAGAGACAAGCATATACATATCAAGTTGTAGCTGCCTCTAACAAAAGTTAAAAATGCATGAAGAGTACAGAGGGGATTTTTAATCTCTACCAGTCATTAAGGGACAAGATGGTGACCTAAAAAAATAGTGAACATTCTCCATGTAAAAGTGTTCTTGTGAATGAAAATCTGCATATTGAAGATGTGCAATTTTGAGGGATTGTATGCAGTGAGGAAAATCATTAATGCAAACATTACCATTTTATCAAGCAATGTTCATAGTATGTTCATAGATTAAAGTTAGCATTGCATACTCAAATAGGTGCTAAACCCCATCATCTACAGAAATGGAAGAACCCAAAAAATGTAGAAGAAGATACATGGGTTAACTATGAGGTCGAGCATAATGGAGCAATGGGATTTTTGTAAACCCCATTTCATATTTGCAGCAACAATAAATAAAGTTCAATGTGTGTGCTCATATTTATGGCCTGGGAGATCATTTTATTTTGTTTCAAAAGAAGCCAAAGCCATCAAAGGTTCTCCATAGAGGGTTTACAAAATATAGAAAATAATCAAGCCATCAAGCTTGTACCAAAGTTTTGAGAAGCACCCAGAAATTCAAGAGGTCGCGTCCATGGAGGAATCACAACTAACATAGGAAATACCCAGAAGTCGACCTAAATGAAACAAACAAATTAGCTAAGTATTGAATGATATCAATTAAGGAGACTTATGTTCTTTTGCAATCATTTTCTATAGAATAGAAGCAAAATAAAGGTCATAGCCATGCGATTCAGAAAACTCTTATAAAACAATGGAAGGGCTTTACATGTTTGCAGAGATAATGTAACTCTCAGAATTTTATATACCCAAATATAGAAGTACAAGTCATGGCTATGGAGTATGGAAGAGATTCATAAATAAGAAGCATGGAAAAAAAATCATTCACTTTGTAGCTCAATGAGCTTGAATCAAGCATATTTTTGCAGAAAATAGAGAGAGAATGCAAGATTAGATGGTAGGAAACTTAACCAAGTTTTGTTGTTGGAAAAATGAATTTGAATACCCTCGGTAACAAGATTCAAAGGTTCTTTGATGGCGGCCTCAAGGCAATTAAAGGAATCGACAAAAGAAAGGCATGAGTAAAAGAGGAGAACCCATAGCTAAAAACCCCTACTAATGCATCCAAAATGAGGATAATGAAGGGATTTTTGCATATTTTGTAAAAAGAGATACTCACAATAAAAATTTCCTGAGGAAGCTCCATGAAAGCTACAAACGAAGCCCAAGCATTCAAACCCTAGTCTCATAGTGGCAACGCCTAGATTTTCTAGCAAAGAGAAAAATCAAAGTGAAAATGAATGAGAGAAAAGTGGAGCTCGATTGTTTTGTTCTAGGGTTTTCCATGTTGCCCTAATTCAGCCTTAGTATTTTTTCCACATTGGTTTAAAAAATATATTCCTTAACTAATACCTTGGCCCATGCACTTTCATGTTGAGCCTTTTCAATGCTTTGCAAACTTAGGTTTTGCCTTGAGTTCATTTTGCAATTTTTTGCAAAAAATTCAAAACATTTGACATGCCTTAGAGTATTTTATGATTTTTATAGAAAATAAAAATGCCTAAGTGGGGATATATTATGCACTTTGTGAAATTTGTGTAAAAATTATATGTGCCTTCTTTGTGTTTTGTAAAGTTGTAAAAAATCAAGTCTTCCCCTCTTTCTTTTTTGAAATTTGAAACTGCAAATATTCTAAAACAATATTAAGGCAATATTCTATAAATTTCCTTAGTATTTGTTATTTTAAATGCAGTAAATAGGAGTAGATGCAAAGGATTTCTCATAGAAACTTTATTTTCTTAGTTTGAGTCCCATTTGAGCAAAATAGAAAAAAACCAAGTGAACTGAGCTTTCCACTCTTGATTTTTAGTCATAACTGAGTGCTTTTGATTCCTTTATGGGTCGACCCTCTTGGGAGGGAATCTTTTTCATTCAGTTTGGAGGCAGTTTGGGCCCTATTTTGGAGGTTTTACTCCCTTGCTAGGAAATCACACTAGGGTTACTATTTTGAGGAGCAATTCACTCAAAATTTTCCATCTCACTCTTAGAGATACTTTGGAGGCAAATATTGGAGAAGACTTAGTTTTTTTGGGGAGATTTGGAATTAGATGTGATTTGAGTTCATGTTTTCTTTTTTCTCTTGATCATTTGCAGAGAGCTTTGTAAGATTTGATATGTACTTAGATTTTTATATTCTCATACTCCTTTCAGAGCAATAAAAATGGTAGAGAATTCCTATCTCATATTTTTGTCTCCATTTACAGTAGTGATTTGACGTTATGATTGTGATTTCAAAAATTGAATCCTTTTTATGTCTCGTTATTGTAAGTGTGGGTGCATAAATTTCATATAATACAGGTTGTGTGTTGTGTTCAGTTTTTGAACCTTCATGCAAATCACTTTTGTGTTGTATGGTTTAGATGAGATTGTGAGAGTTAGTGTTTTGAGAACTGATTGTGAGTGAATTTAGTGGATAAATTTAAAAAAAATGGTGCATCACCCTTAGGTTGTAGGATTTTCATTTTGAAAGTTATCCTTCTCCCTTTTCCTCGGAAAATTCTTTAGTTTAGGAAATCTTCCAGGGGAACCAACCCTCTTTGGAGATTCGTTCTCATCATAATTTACCCATATCTTGAGAATTTTTCCATGTTTCAATGGGATAGTTAAGTCAAATCTTAGCTAGAGTGCAATTTTGATTGACAACAAGTCATTAGCTTATACTTTGTGCAAGGTCTACCTATGTATAGGAATAAGCACAATGCCATTCTAGTGGTGGTGGATAAGCTAACTAAGGTGGCACATTTTATTCCAGGGAATTCAACTGATGGAGCTCCTATCATAGCTCAAAAATTTATTCAAGAGGTGTTTATATTGCATGGGATTCCTGAGAAAATCATTTCAGATAGGGATGCTTGTGTGACATCTAGGTTTTGGTAAACCTTGTTCTCCTCACTTAGAACTCAATTGAACAAAAGTTCAGCATATAATCCGAAAACAGACAGATAAAATGAAAGGGTTAACAAAGTGCTAGAAGATCTACTGAGAATGTATTGCATGGATCAGCAATACAAGTGGGAAGATTGTGTGCGATTGGTTGATTTTGCATACAACAACTCTTATCATTCTGCAATCAAGATGGCTCCATTCGAAGAATTGTATGGAAAAAATATCGGACTCCCATAAGTTGGGATAAGCTAGAGGATATGATAAGTCTTGGGCTAGAGATGTTATTGGAAATGGAGGAGCAAGTGGGAATTATTAAGCAGAGGCTAGCAGAAGCCAATAATAGGAAAAAAAGCTATGCAGATTCTAAGCAAGTACCCAAAAATTTTGCAGTAGGGGAAAACGTGTTGTTGAGGGCTAAACCTCATAAGAGTTCCATCAAGTTTGAGAATTCATCCAAACTAGCTCTGCACTATGTAGGTCCTTTCAAGGTTCTTGAGGAAGTAAACAATGTCACCTATTGTATCCCATTAACACCAGCTCTTGATAGGATGCACAATGTATTTCATGTCTCATACCTTAAAAAGTATATACCAAGGGATAACCATGTTATTTATTGGAATTATTTATAGGTACAAGACCCAGGAGTGGTAACAATCAATCCTCTCATGGTGCTTGAAACATGTAAACTTTTCTTGCGTAATAGAGAGGCTCTGCAATGCAAAGTCCAGTGGGACCAATATGTAGAAGATTCTACCACTTGGGAAGACTATGCTAAGATTAAGCAAAAGTTTCCTCATGTCTTACATGCTTTTAAGATTTCTTGAAAACAATTATGATATGCTTATGTTTTTAGTTTATGTCTAAGTATGCTACATAAAATCATCAAGGACGAAGATTCACAAGGGGGGGATATGTTACACCCCATTGCGTTACTACTTATTTACTTTTACCTAGTTTGGTGAAAATGCTTTAAGTGAATTTATTTATGATTTTTGTGTTTTGGAAATATAAAGATACATGTTTGATTCAATTTGATGTTATATAATGAATTTTTATTATGAAATATATGATGCAAATGAATGTATTGTTTTTGGCTAACTATTGTTGCAATGTACTAATTTGGATGCAGGAATAGAATCAAGCCTCCTAAAGAGAGGGGAAGTATCACTCAAGAGAATAACATGGACTAGTAACCTTTGATAAGACCTAAACTAATCTTTCACACACGCACTTCTATTTGAACAACATACACTATGAATATTGCATAACATATACTTATGGTATATCGCACATATATAAAGGGAATTATGCACCTTTATGAGTAGCGCATAAACATTAAACATTGTGGCAATTATTTATTTGTTGAGTTAAATGAAATGTTAGCAGTGTTGGAGCATAGTGCATTGAGTCAAATGCAAACCAACGTGTAAGTTAAAATGCCAAGATTGAGTCAAACATGAAGGAAAATTGAATAAGCAACGCACAAGAAAATTTGACTTGGTCATTAGCAAGAATCTACCAAAAGAATAGGGGTGTGTGATGTTTTGGTGGCACCAATCTATGAAATTATGAGCTAAATAGAAGTATAAACTATAATATGGATTTCATCTTATGAAGCAAATAGAAATATGAGAATTGGTCAAATGAGAAGCTAGCCAAATAGAATCAACCTGTAGAAGATATTAACCTTGCATTTTTTATTGCACTTTTTTTGTCCATTTAAATAAGCGACTCATTCTTCATAGAGAAATCTGGTTGTGCATGTGTTTACTATGCAATGATTTTAGCTGCCGCGTTTTCTTTTTCTTGTTGAGTCGAACTTCTTGATTTGAGAAGTGTCATGTTTGATAACTTTTTTCTAGATTGCAGTTGCTCACTTTGGTGTATAAATAGAGGTGTTTTCTCCCTCATTTGGGATGCATTATGCACTCTTGATGCTTTTTTTTGAGTTGTTATTCTAATTTTTTGAGTTGAGAGTGGTGAGAGGATTTTTGAGAGTTTGAGAGAGGTTTTAGAGAGTAATATTTTGGTGAAGTAGAAGAGAGATACTTGGGATTTGCTTGCTAATTTGGGAAAACTAAGCTAGGGAAACCAGTTTGGTCAATTGGAGCTATTGCATAAACAAGCATGTTGGTTTCTACTCTTTTATAATTTTTATGTATTTGAAAAGATTGTGTGACATTGTTTGTCTTTTTTGGGAAATTTTTTAATTGCTTATTAGGGAAAGTTTTTTCTCTTATTTATGTAAAAGAAAGAATTCTTGGTGTACCTAGTGTAAGGATATTTATTGCTTGAGTTTTTGTGTATATACCTTATTAAGGAATGGGTGTTTATATTAGAATTATATAATATATTAAAGATAGAGCCTAAATAGATGTTGTTTATTTAAGTCAAGTTATAGAGTTACTTTGATTTACTTAGTAGAAGTGTCTTAGTTAACATAGAGGTCATAGGTTATTCATAGGGTTAAGGTTACTCCATGGTGTAAGGGGATAACCTATGCATAGGTTATGAATGGTCAATACAAATCGATCTAGGAAAGTGGGTGAGCATGTGACGTCCATTCAAGATTAGGGGTGATGAATGTTTTGGCCAAAGTAGTGTAAGATGTCATTGTTTACACTGTCAATTCACTGTGATTTGAGCTTACGTACTGGGCAAGGGATATTCATACATGTAAGTTGTATCCACTAAATATCAGTTCTAGAAACATATAGGACACACCACTAAGCTCAGGGAAGGTCATTTTTATTAGGACGTTACCAAACCAATCTCTTCGTCGAAGGGTAGGGTCATCTTACCAAGTTTGGTAGATGTGCAAGGGATCACAGTTAGTCCAAGCTTGGTAGAAAAGCACTTGAGTGATGCTTCTCCCCATCAGTTGGTGACCAAGATTTGACGGAGGATACTTATACCATTCATACATCTATTGCTAGTAAGCTTAATGGATCCTTGTATGTGTTTTTGTATACATTACTATGAAAATATTGTAAAAGAGAAATGTTATCATGAAATTATGTACTATGAAATCTATATATTGGAAAGTTATGATACTTTGATATAATGCAATGGGAAATTTTGGAAAGATGTTATTTCAAATGTGCATGCTATCTTTACATTTGAAAAGAAATATTTTATTCCTCATTATGGATAGATACTTAAACTATTTACTTGAGGTTAAAAAATAGGAAAATTATTGTGTAGAACAATGGGCATGTTACAGAGAGGAGGTGAGAGATATGCTTAGGACACTTGTCTTGAGGGGAGGTGTAGCAACTTAAAATTAATTAATAGTGGTAATAAGGATTAGGGATAAGGGTTAGACCAATTAATCAAGGATTAATTGATTTAATAAGGTTGGGTTGAGTTTATAAACCAAGGGTTTATTAACTTGGGTGGAGTTAAAGGTTGGACAATGGATTAATGAGGATTAGGAAATGGATAAGGTTAATTAATTAAGGATTAATTAACTTAAGTGGGATTAAGGTTTTTAGAAGGTGGGAAAAAGGTTACTTTTAATTAAATAAATGTAGATTTATTTAATTAAAGGTGGTGGATAAAGGTAATGGGAAAATTAATTAAATAAATAATAAATATTTATTTAATTAATCATTAGGATAAGGGAAAGGGTTAAATTAATTAAATAAATAACATGTATTTATTTAATTAACTAAATATTATTTTAGGTGTCTACAATGAAATTCCTCATCCATCTATATCAAGACCTCGAGTTACTACCGCCATGCCTAATCCACCATCAAATCCTATTCTAAATACCCTATTAATATAAAATATGTCAAAAATAGTCAAAATTAGCTAGCATGGCCAATGTAACCTCTCATTCCACCTTGCAACCTTATTACCATCGTAGTCCCTTGCCCTTGAATATTTTGAATGTCCCTATCCCCCAAGGGTTGGAAATTCCAAAGTTTGATAAATACAGTGGCAGAGGTGATTTGAAGACTCACATCTCATCATTCACTACCATGTGTAGCAACTTCCTCTATCAGGATGTGTTGCTAGCTAAACTATTTATGTCATGCCTCAAGGATATGAAATTGGAATGAATTTTCTCTCTTCCTCATAACTCAATTTTCACTTTTGAGTAGATAATAAATCAATTCTTGTAGTAGATCAAGGCTAAAATTAGGTCAAAGATCACATTCACTGATCTTTTCCATTACAAGAAGGGAGCTCACGAGAGAGTACTTGATTCTATTGATCAATTCCAATCCATATTTTCTCAAATCCCCTATGCCCTACCTGATTTCAATGTCCAACATGTATTCATGGCGAATCTGTAGTTGATATTGTGATAAAAATTTATTTAATGAGATATTCATCCTTTTCTCATATGTGTATTATGCTCAAAGACTATCAATAGATGGTGAAGTAGTACGAGGGCTCCTCCTCGTCCTCCCATCTTGATAGTCAAACAGTCGTGTCTATTTTGAGAGAGTTTAAGAAAAATAAAGTAGTAGAGAATTTTGTTTGTGTTACTACTGAAAAGAACAATGTTGGACGTAATAGATTTTTTACAAAATTATCTAAATATTATGCAAGTGTTCTCCAAAAATTATTAAAAGATAATTTAATTTCTCCCCCAAAATTAGACCTTTTCCTGACGATAAACCATACCCTAGTTGGTATGATGCACAAAAGTTTTGGCAATATCACTGTGTCCCAAGTCATGACACTAAACATTATGTGTCTCTAGCATGTTGTCCGAGACCATATAGACAATGGTACCATCCAACTTGATAATAGAAAACAAAACTCAAAAAAATATGTAGCTAAGGCTAATCGTCAGTTATAAATTTACATAGATCCCTTTCCTTCTCATTTTTCCAGCTTAATAACATATGCTTCTTCATCTTCTGAACCCGATCATTACGAGTATGTGAACATGGTCTTGTTCACTCCTATTCCTCCTATGATTCATGTGGATAATATTCTTGACATATCTTTCACACCAAATGACTTCCCCATAAATAAGGAGCTTTCCCTTTTGTACATCCCTGATCAAGCCAATGGTAACATCATAACTAGTGTCATGGTTGACCTTGCCAGCATGGTAAATATTATCATGGAGAAGACTCTCTTCATTAACAATATGTATAAGGATAAATATGAGGAATTAAAGGCTACAATCCATACTCATAATGGTTTCTTGATAGCATGCATTGGTTTTATTTCCTTGACGATCCTAGTTGGACCTAAGTCCATTGATGTTCCTTTTGTCATGATTCACGAATCTGACTTATTCAGAGTGAGATTGGCCATTCCATGGCTAGTCTCCATAAATGTAGCTGTATTGTTAGTTCATAAATATCTGAAGTTTCCTCATGATGGAACAATTCATAGTGTCCATGATACTAGATACAAACCCCTAATGTCACATGGGGGCTTTTCATTTGATCATTTTTTACGTGATCCTGTTGGACCTTTACCACAAGATGGAGACTTGTTCTACAGGGCTTATTTTAGGTACAAGACTATAGTTTTGGCCCCTAATATTATGTTCCCCCTTCATCTCATGCTATCTCCATGAGGGAATCTATGCGTGCACATTAATGCGCTTTATCCTCTGCACCTTCCTCCTCGAAGGCTATGAAAAAGCACTCTCCCATGAGTAGACCTTTTGTTGCGATTTCACAACCTCCAATGGTGTCCTTGGTTCCTTCTACTGTTCTGATCATAAGAAAATGAAAGGTGCTTGTGTTGAAAAAATATAGGCCTCAAGTTTTCCAAATCCCAATTTTGCCTACAATTCCTCACCCTACCTTGTATGGTAAAGGAAAGAATACAACTAGAGTTGGTTCTTCTTGTGTTTCTCCTAAATATCACCCCTAGAGGCCTCCTCCCATTCCTTCACCTACTTCTAAAGTAGAGAAAGAAAATTATATTATCGTTGAGACTTGGGTCTCTATTTCTATGACCCCTCTTGTCCCTCCTTAGGAGCCTATCCTTCCATCCATAATGATTGTGAAGGATACTCCTTCGATGGAGAAGGAGACCTCAAAGTCTTCTCAAGATTCTATTCTTGGTTGTCATAAATGTCAAAATTGACTTACATGCAACCATAAGCATCATCAACGAGAATTGGCTCTAGAGTGTGATACCTTGCAGAAGATTGAGGGTGAGACTCATGTCTTTGTCTCTGCTCCTATCTCTAATTCCATTATCATTCCTATTTATATTCCTATTGATTTAGTTTTTCTTCTTGCTTCCTTGAGGGACCCTGATGAACCTTTCTCTAAGTGGGTACAAGTGTTCATCACTCCCTCTTTAGAGCCTCCCTTGATCACTTCTCTACCTAACCTTCATCCTTTTTTTGAGTTTGTGGATATGCCTCACACAAATTTTGTGTCTACTGAGGATCCCTCTATTTCTTCCCTTTATTCCACTTTTGACATAAGGATTCCACATCCTCCTCTTAAGCATAAGTTAGAAAATGACCTCATCCCAAATGATGGTCATAAAAAGTCTTCTTCATCTTCTTTACCCAATCCTAGTTTGGTTTGTTTCATTCTTATGATGGATAAATGTCCTTCCTCAGAGTTTATCATTGCCCCTATTTTGGAGGTCCGCAATGAATCCATGGTTTCTCATCCTCCCCATGTTCATTCATTGCACTCCACTCTGGAGAAGTGCATGTTTGAATAATTGGCGGATATTCTAACTCTATCATCCGTAGATGTTAGATCAATGATGCTAACCACATAGGAGCTCCTCGATGGGGACTTTGAGGTAGCCTCTCTTGTTGCATGTGAGTCACTTGGCACTACTCTCATTTTCCTCCCTCTACAAGATCGTCTACCCTCCCCTTAAAATGATCTAGATTGGGAGTGAGATGACTTGTTAGAGGTTCTTGACTAGAGCAATACCTCTTCTTATCTTTAGATTAAATTTTCATGTTTGTTTGTGTTCCATCGTACTTGTTTTTTTATGTTTGTGATCTCCCCTGGAGGACCCTCGATACCCTTTTGGTACTTGGATACAAGAGAGAATTTTTTTTGTAACTTCTTCTATATGTTTCATCATTCTTTTATTTTTTGCAAATTAATTTATTTTTTTGCATCGAGTATGATGTAAAGCATCAAGGCATTTAGGCCTCTTCCATGTTGACCTAGATTTTTATTTTTCTTCATGTGCTCTTCCTCTCATTCCAATCTATTTGGGGGGTGATGAGAGTTCATATAATTTACACTATATATATGAATTCTAACCCCGAATACATGGATCCCCCTATGCTCTCAATTTCTTTACCTCTGATTTTTCTTGATATTGTGGACTCTATGTGTTATCCCTCATTTGATAACATTTCATGGATACATATCACTATGTATGTCATAATACATTTTTTTATCTATCTTTCTTCTCCTTAGAATGACTTGTGCTCCTCTACGTAGCACATATCATTCTAATGGGAGGTTACCATATCTAGTCATTCTTATTTTTCAAAAATATGTCATAAAAATATTGATGTCTTATGAACTCATCATCTAGCTTGGGGGAAACCTGGCTAGACTTGTCTTTTATCATGATCTCATTGTCTAGCTTGAGGGAAACCTAACTAGACTTATCAGTTTTATGAATGTCTTGCAACACAATTTGCAACAACCATAGGCATATCAGCTTGTTCTATAGTCTCTAGCATAACACAACTTACTAACCATACTTATCAATGCCATCTTTATATTTGATCAGATTTATCACATCTATTTTTTTCTCTTTTTCACCTAACGTGTTTGTTTGTAACTAACATGTTTGTGGTGAATTTGTAATCAGCTTTGCAAGCTAGAAGACGTGTGTCATTTTCATGTCCTGGATCAACTTTTCAATCACATATACCAGATCAAAGACCTACATCCTCTTAATCTTAGGTATATTCTCTTTAACCTCTTTCTCTCTCTACTTTATCTCACATCTTCTAGAATACATATGCTCACTAAAGGTGGAATTTAATGTCATAAATTGTATCCTATGCAATTTGGCATTCCATGAACCTACCCTTAAATTAAATTTGATAATGCAATATCCTTTTTATCCAACCTTAATTTTATCCTTAACCCATTCATTCTCAACCGTTAAAGTGAATTTATTGTCACATCCTTGATAAATGACTTCCATGCTAGACAATGCAGATGGGGAAAATAATAATAAAATAAAATAAATAAGGAAATAAGTGAATGGAGATAGAGTACATATTTAATGTGGCATGGAACCCCTTACCATTTTTCTCAATCAATCATGTGAAGGGACAGGCCAAGGAAAAATTAAAGGTGGTCATTGAAGTAAATGTAGGAGACAAACACCATTAAATGAGATATGGTGTAGTAGGAAAGAAGGGGGTGTGGATCAAAACAAGAGCATTCGTGCCATTGAAAAGGCATGTTTTTGGAAGAAAATACTTGTAGTGTGGAGATGATAGATAGTTCATAAAGGAAAGTTTGAGCCACAACCTCCAAAGGCACCTTCTTAGGTAGTTTGACATAGATTTTTCCCTTACGACGTGAGAAACAAAGATAGAGGGTATGATGTGGAGAGAGAGAGAGAGAGAGAGAGTAATGCAGATAAAATGGTGTAGTTGTTCATAGGTGTGAATGAGGGAGAGAAGGAAGAGAAATTTGTTGTTGTGAATGGAGGACAATGCACAGAGGTAAAGATACTCACAACCCTCCATTAATCTATCATTTAGAGATTTTTTTGGAAAGAAAAGGCCAAATACAAGGTGTGAAAGAAATAATAGAGAAACTTGGAAGCAAATGCAATTGGTTTGAAGAAATCCACCAAATAGAGGTTGACATGAGAAGGAGAGTATGACGTGGACGAAAAGAGGAAGGAATGAGTTGAAAGGGTGTGAGAATTTTTTTCCCTTAGGATGGAAGTAATAGAGGTCAATAATAGTAGAATATACCAAGGAAGGAAGCAAAGGTAAGACCAGAGTCTACAACCTATGCAAGTGATTTCCTTGCTTGGGTCAAGATTAATTACAGATCATCAAAATTGGTATGAAGTTCAATGTGTACATAAGGAATTATGGTATTTATCCTAAACTCAATTTTTAGTTTACTAAATTTTCAATCTCTTGTAGTTCTCAAGAGGAATCACATATCTTTTTCTTCTAAATGAGAAAGGTCTATATTTTTTATGTTATTGGTTTCATTGAAATACTTTATTAAACAATTTATTTTCCTGTAATGAATGAATAATATTTGTACTATTCTACTAGTGGTGGTTGTGCCTAGGGGAATATTGGGTGTAAAATTATGTCTTTCATATGGGAATAATTTAGTTATGCTAATGATATCTTTAAATATTAAAATAGGGTTACTTTTCTAAGGAGTTATGATATATAAATATACCCACACATACACACTTGATTAGTAACCAATACTTCAATGTTATCTATGATTTATTTAAGGAACTTTAAATATTATATCAGATCATTATTGTGGGCTAGGAATTTGGATTTTATTTCCCTGTATTTAACTGTAAAGGGGATTCTCCTATTAGTTTGTGAGTTAATCTAGGCTAAGGCTCTTAAATTTTATTAGAGAGTGTAAGTGTGAATAAGGTGTAAAGCACAGAAGACACTTCTTAATATGACATTATATCAAAGACAAAGTTAAATGAATCAATTCAAAGCAATAATCTACTGAAAGCGTCATATTGTTCTCTATCTCCAAAGATTTATTAAACCATTGTGGCTCTCAAATCGTGAGTGCACTATGATTGTTAAAATGACAATTCAAAGAATGAGATGGATGCTAAATGCAATGATATGGAGCTTAATGTGATAATACTAGATGATAAAGAAACTAAACTAGCATGAATTGACATGGAAACAGATAAATGCAGCTATAGGAGGTAGCCATGATATGAAAGCTTGATTGTTGGATGCTTGATGCTTGAATTCCTACAAAGTAAGAGTGCATAAATTAAATTATCTGGATCCTTTTTCTTGGTTCAATGAGGCTTTATTTATAGATTTCATGGTTGTAGAAATGCACAGGCAAGGCATTGAGAGGCTTGGATTCAATCTGGAGGATTGAATGGTGAAAGATGGAGGAGATTGAGAGAATTTTGATGATTGCCTCTACCCATGAAAACACCAGGCAAGAGAAGAGGAAAGATTGATGGAGGAGGATTGAGAGAAGAATTTGGAATTTGTCTCCAATTTGTCTCAAAAACTTCTCGCGAAGTTTCAAAGCATTAATTGTGACATATTTTAGACATAAATTAGACATAGGATATCTAATTCATTTTTGAGGAAATATAGATGGAATATTCTTTATGCCTTTATTCAAATATTTTGATTTATTTAAATTAGCAAAAGAGGGATAAATAATTTAATAAAATGAACTATAGAAGTTTATTAAATTAAACAGAAGAATAATGGAAATTAATAAATAAACTGTTTAATCTTTATTTAATTAATTTAAGATTGATGTGATAGAATAAAATAGGAAAATGATAATTAAATCAAACAAAGTATTTAATTTTGTTTATTTAATTAAGGAGAAGAATTTAAATGTGAATGTGAACGTGAACTATATAAATAAATATTTCTATTTATTTAAACAGTAGAGGAAATTAGGATAATTAATCAAATGATTTGTATTTAATTAATCGGATGCTCCAGACCATTTTTAGGTGTATACATTTTTCCCCTCTTTGAAGTGATGTGTTTATGCATCGCTTCGAAGAAAATTTTGCTGCTACTACCAGGATCGATGATAAAAAAATAATTTTGTATGCCCCAAACATGCCCCAGATATTGATTTCCAGATGATTGTCAATAATATGCCCCATCGGGAGATAAATTAATGATTTGATGATTTTTAGAATTTTTCAAAAAATTTATGATGATTTGATGATTTGATGAAGATATGATGATGAAATAATTTATCTCCTGACAAATGATGAAGAAATATAGCCCGCAGATGAATTTCAATTAATATCATGGATAAAATTAATCAAAATATATTTAAACCCCTCAAAAATCCTTTTTCAAAAGTTATATATAGTCCAAAAGGTCATTTTCAAAGTCATTTGCACTTTTGAATTAAAAAAATCCTTGTGATAGAGACATTTCAGCCAACTGGAGCAGGATGCCAATCCCTTACCATACTCACCGTTTCGAGTGCGTTCAATGTCACCAATGGCCAGCCACGTATGGACCTCCGGTATGTACCCATTATCCTCCTCGTTTTTCATGCACTTTTGTTTTTTATGCATTTTATGCTTTAGGAGATTTGTAGCTAGTTTTCGCGCTTTCAAGCCGCATTGTAGCACTTTCACTTTGGTGTAGCGCTTTCAATAGGTAGATTAGCGCTTTGAGATTTAGCGCATGCATTAAATTCTCTAGCGCTTCCATAGGATAATGTAGCGCTTTCGATGATATAGCGCTTAGGTAGTGAATTTTAGCGCTTTGATGCCGTATTTTAGTGCTTAGAGAGTTCTAGCGCTTCGATTTGGTAGATTAGCGCTTTCATGGTCTATTCTAGCGCTTCTAGTAAAGCGACGCTTTGATGGACTATTTTAGCATTTTGATGCGGTAAAACAATGCTTAGGGTAAAATAGCACTTTGGATGCCTATTATAGTGCATTGGAGTGTTGAAGTAGCGCTTTCGAGTTTTAGCGCTTTGGGTGTCTGATTTAGCACTTTTGACTAATAAAGTAGCACTTTTGGGATTTAGCGCTTTGGGTGCCTATTTTAGCGCATCCATGTCAGAATTGCACATTTTGACTTAATAAACCTTGATTTCATCAATTCTGATCATGTCCATTCTTCGGATTGGTATGGTGATAATCCAAATTCTTGATGTTGGATTGTGATGATTTAAATAAGACTTTCTCTCATGATAGGCGAAAAGAAATCCTATTTGTGATGATCCTCATGATAGGCGAAGAAATGATTCAACATCTGATAAATCTCATGATAGGCGAGATTAGATAATATTTGATGAACCTCATGATAGGTGAGGTTTGTTGATGTTCGCCCATGAATTTTGATTGAAAATTCATACCAAATTTTGGAATAGACTTGATAGTAGAATGAATTTTGATTTCTAGACATAGTACACTGATTGTGGATTTTTCCTTATGATGATAGAAGGATTTGGGTACTCTCCAGATGCGAGAGAGGTTTCCTTAGACTACAAACTTGATACCTCATCTGACACCAGATGAGCTTCAGATTATAGGTCAATGCCTCCTGACTAGTTTACTTGGCATGCCCCATATTAGGATTAATCGGGGTTTGTTGACTGCTTTGACTGAGAGGTGACACAGTGACCACAACACCTTTCATTTACCTACTGGTGAGATGACAGTCACACCCGAGGATGTGTGGAGGATTCTGCGCATTCTGTTCATGGGGGAGATTGTAGCGTATGATTCTCATGGGGTTGGTGGTAGAGATGCTCTTCGTAGAGTATTCCAGGATCAAGATATTGAGGGTTCGAGCATCCGATGGAGGAGGATTGCTTACTCATACATGACACTACCAGCAGTGCTCGCTAGATTTATTGGAAGTTTCCTTTGCCCTGATCGTAGGTCAAAGGGATTCCTCGTGGGTTGGGGCAAGACCTTAGAGAGCATGATGGTACATGGTACTAGATATGTGTGGAGGATGTGCATGTTGGCACATCTTTACCATGATCTTCACTCAGTGGTGTACCTAGGGGCACGTAGCTTATCAGCAGTGATGACCCTGTTACAGATGTGGGCATGGGAGCATTTTTCTATTGCTCGGCCATTTCTAGTGGCAAATAGACCAGCAGGTAGACCATATGTGTTCAGATACAGAGGTCAGCTTACCCAGGCCTGGATGGGTAAGTTGGAGCATTGGAGGCAGGTTTTTGATGACACAGAGACTGTTACCTGGCATCCATACTTAGACTATGAGCAGTGGGACGAGGATGATGCAGTGTTGGGATACCTCTATGATTCCATGTATCTGATTGGTCAGACCCCCTTTGTATTAGAGATATTCTTGCTTCGCTGAGTGTACAGATAGTATGTCATTGTTCAGTGTATGCCACAGGGGGTAGCCCATTACGCTAGGTGGCGGAGTGATATTCCTGATTAGGGGTCTTGTTTATCATATGATGCTCTAGTAGAAGGATACAGGGCATTGCATCCATCACCCTGGGACATGCGTAAAGATATTGTCAAGGCACTAGTTACAAAGGAGTACCCTGCCTTCTTGGCCTTGGTTCCACATCCTCACATCACCATTCTGGATGAGCCAACACTGCTACCTATAGAGGAGGATATAGCAAAGGGTTTTGCAAATAGTGAGGGTGGTACTCTATCAGGCAGAAGCATGGAGAGGGGTGGTGATGACAGCAGTAGTGATGACAATGATGGTGGCAGTGGAGGTGATAGAGGGGTAGGGCTAGTTAGCAATGGTTCGTCATCCAGTAGGCCTCGCAAGAGGCGAGCAGTGTTCGTACCATCCGTGGACCATCAGAGACAGATAGCAAGTCTCCAGAGATAGGTTCAAACATTGCAGGGGCAGTTGGTACAGGCCTGAGGTTTGCTTGTTCAGACCCAGACTCAGATGCAGGCCCAGGCTCAGGCCCATGCTCAGGCTTTAGCATAGGTTCAGGGATAGTTGGTTGTTGTACAGACACAGGTTGCCACATTGATAGCCGAGAAAGATAGTGCTCATCAGATTGCTGAGAGGGCATAGGAGACAAATGAGACCCTACAGAGAGTGGCTGATGGTACCTCGATGGGAGACTATATGAGAGAGGTTTTGCGGGCTGGCTGAGAGGATGAGTTTTATAGGGGAAGATATCATGATGCAGTGCCTGCCGATCGCAGAGTCAGTTATGCCCCGTCGAGATCCAGTCGGACTCGCACCCGGACAGTGAGTGAGGGTGTGACACAACCTCCACGAAGAGATTCGAGATCCTGGTCCTTCCAGGGGTGGTGATGGTACTGGTCCTGTTGGGCCCACACATTCTGGCAGTAGCAGATCATCGATGCTATTGTGATTCTCCTTTTTGAGACATGATGTATATTACAATGTACCTCATTTTTGATGATGTATCCTTATTTCAAACTTCATTGTATACTTGACCTTGATGATATATATATGAGATGTAGTTGATGTGATTTTATGATGGTTTATGATGTCTATGTGATGGATGCATTTATTATGTGATGATGTAATGTGATGTTCTATATGAATGATTTAATTTCAATGTGATGATGTAATGATAAACATATTTATTTCATGTAATGATTCTATGATAAATGCATGTGTAGAATACATGATATATGGATGTATGATGTGATGTATGAATTTATAAATGATGACCTATATGAATTCTTAAATATGATAAAAAATGTATGGATGGATGGATGAATGCTTTTTATTTAGATGCGATAATGATTAAAATGATGATCCTATGATGAAATAATAATGAATGGATGATGTAGCGATAATAATAACATGACTTGCAATTATTTTAAATGTGATAAAATGTATGGATGATAAATGATGTATGGGTTTAATAAGTGATTAAATGCATATGATGTTGATAGATGATAATGCAATGAATGTTTTTATGAACATGATGCATGTACAATATAATTTAATGTATAAGTTATTTGATGTTAAATGTATGAATGATGAAATGACGAAACTTAATGATGAGATGATGACTTTTTTGATGATTTTGATCTATGTCAAGTATACTCTGTCCTATTTGTAGATAAGATAATCATTGATTGGAACCCTTTATGCAACAAATACTCTGCAGATAATGAATTATGATGAATGTGATGGCACTCTCAAATTTTGCAAATTTGAGATGCCTATTTAAAAATTTTGATTCTGCACTTTCAGAAGTGCACCCAAGGAATCAGTCCCGACTGACCAGCTTTGGAGGCTTATAATTTAAAGCTAGTTGATTGTCGTGCAAAACCCAGTTGCAGACATACTCAATAGACAAATGTGAGCAGACATGTCTAATTTTAGCTTCCCATAATAAGTTCTGACAGCGTTTCAAAAAGTGAAGCTGGAAGGTTTTTGCACTGTTCTGCTATTTGCAGATTGTCAGTTTGTGAAATAGCTTCTTGTTTGAGCTTGGTTTTTGCAACTAGTTCATTGTCGTGACAAAACGAGTGTTGTTCCATATTCCCCATATCAAAATGATCTCAGGTGTCAGTTTTCAGAACCTCATGATCTGATTTGCTATTTTTAGCAGATCGAAAACAAATGCAGATTGTTTTGTTTTGCAGCTGCATTCCTGACAGCTTTTTTGAGAGGCCAACTTTGACCGTCAATATCTATTGATCAGTGATGTTTCAAGAAAATTACTTTTGCACACATGCTCAGGGTACTTTAATGCTCCACTGTGTCTAATGGAAGCTCTCCATGAGTTGATTTGCTATTTTTACAAATGGGCAGTTGAGTCAGTTTGTATTGGTTCAGAACTGCTACTATTTCAGAAAAGTTCAACTGGGCAACTTCGCCGATTAATATCCGGTTCCTCGTGATCTATTTCTCTGAGCTGTCTTTTGCACTGTACTCATGGATCAAATGTCTAAATTCTTGCAAGATTTGATGTCTCCCAGAGGTCGTATGACTAGGTTTCAAAGGCGATTCCTCAGGCAACTTGGCCTGTTTTGACCATTTTCCAAAAGGAGCAGAAAACAGTTTTTAGTGGCGACCCAGTTCATATTTTCACTTCACGTGCATTCAAAACACAGTGTCAATTCATTTGAGGGTGAAACTTGTTTGAAAACAAAAAATTTTTAGGTCGGGCCCATTTGAGGACCCGACATGCCTCACTCAGTTCCAAAGATTCATCAAGCGTCAGGGAAGTTTTATCACAGTTTGAGGATAGTGTTATTCACTATGGAATAATGTCACAATATTTGTTAATCTTTCAATCAGCTATTTGAGCAACTGCATAGTTTTTCCCTCGGGAGTGTTCTAGTTAACATGTATGGTAATTGCAAAAGCATTGATGGCATTAATATTTGGTGAGGTTTTTGTTCAGTTTGATATTGGATTGCCTAAATTTTGTAAAGACAATGAGATGCCATTGGAGGTGTTTGAAACAGGGTATGGAAAGCCATCAAAACATATAAATTGGAGGATGGAGTCTATGGCGCAAGATCCATTCAGGCTTACAATGAAAATGAATATTGATAAATAAAAACATAAATGAGATCCATCATGATTGCAAGACAGGCACAAAATGTATTCGCTAAAGGTGCCTTAGTAATTGTTGGGCAAATGAAAATAGTTAGCAATGGAGGCGCACATAGAGGAGATAGGGGCGCAACCTCAATCCACTGAAAATAGTGAAGAGGAGGAGGCCCAAGAAAACAAGGAGGTGGAGATCTGCAGCTAAGCCAAGAGGGAGGCGCCTGTAGAGATGGGGTGCATTGGCCAGCAGGTGAGAGGAGCAGAAGACCCGCAGCCAATGAAGAAGGAGGATGGGCGCAGTGAGTGAGGGTCATGCGTGGTCGGCTAGTGGAGCCTGTGCCTGTGCAAAGAAGCAGCTAAACAAAGAAGTGGAAGGCCCTCAGCTAGCAAAGACACAAAGGCAAGGTGAGGCTCATGCTAGGTGAGCAGGTAAGGAGCCCACGCAGATGGAAAAGGGGAGCCCACAGTGGAGGAGGCGTGAGCAACAAGTGAAGAGGCCCGTTCCCATGAGGAGGAGCTCGCAGTTAAATAGAAGCAAATAGGGGAAGACCAAAGAGTGGAAGCCTGCGCAAACCAAAAGAAGGAGGTGCGGCCAACACAGGGATGAGCATGGGAGCTCACAAAAGGAGGATTTAGGGCATTCTCATGGACCTCGCGAGAGTGTCGTTGACGAGGGCAAAAAAGGTGCGGGGTGTACAAGCACTGGAGGAGCCTGATTTCAAAATTTGCAAAAATTTAATAAAGTTACATAGTTTTGATTAAGGGGTGGGCCCGTTGCGAATTTTAAAATGACAAAATTATTTAGTGGTAAATTCATTTGCCGGAGAAGGTAAAACGTGAAGTATTTCAAGATGAAATATTGAAATGATGCCTAGGGTAAATTATGTTTTCTGCCCAAGTGAAATATTTGGAGCTAAGAAATGGATTTCTTCAAATTACATATGGGGATTTTATTTAAAATTTGAAATTAAAGTGAACAGAGACAATGTAAAAGAATATAATATAAAGTGACTTTTATATTCATTTTATACTTGGGGGATTTTAAATAAAATCAGAGGCCTAAATATTAGAGTTATAAAACTTTAATATTTGAAGAAATATAAACTGAAGCAAGTAAAAGAGCAGAAAATAAAAACAGTTTGTGCATGGGAAGAGATATTTTGAGCAGCTGGGTAAAATTTGAAGAATCTCCACATGGGCAGATTTTCTATTGCTGAGCAATGATGGGCAAATGTTGTTTGAGGGAATTTTTGTTGCTGCAAAAGAAGATAAGATATTATTTTTAGTTGATCAACGGGAATGGAGTTGCCATGTGTCTGCAACAGATTCGAATTTAGGGCTTCTCCTGTTTCTTCCATTCTTCTATATCTTGTCTTATTCTCTCATTGTAAAGGGTTCTAAGTTTTGGTATTGGACTGTGTAGATAGAGATTTGTATTTTCTGAGTCATTATTTGAGCCTGTAGGCTGTAATTTTATGAATTCAAGAGTGAATACAGCCAATTTATGCAATTAACATCATGAAGTGATTTCACATTCATGAATGTCATCAGATTGTCTCCATTTTTGTACACTTTCAATTACATAAATTCAATAATACAAAGTGTCTTTGAGTTTATCATCTCAAGTTTTATGAGATTGTTTTGTCTGTTCACTGTTCTGTTTCAAGGAAATGGTTAGAATGCTTTGAACAGGTGATTGTGATTTCAGGTGTGCAAATGGGATTCAATAAGTAGAATCTGATTGATATCAAGAGAAGGATTATTGGTGCAAGGCACTAACAGTTAATGCAAAGCATTAGCAAGTTAAATCCACTGGCTGAAGACTATTTGCTGGAGAATTCGTTTTATGTGTTTGACTCCATGGTCCAGAAGTGGCACTGATCTATTATACAGTTTTGTGCATCTCAGAAATAATTTTAAATGTAAAATCATTCTTGTTCGTATTTGTTTGGACAGTTGTATCTGTCATGTTCTCCTTGCTGATTAGTGAAATTCATTCAATAGTTTGCCAATATTGAGTGATATTTTAAGTTTCTCAGCAATTATGTGAGAGCATAATTTGTTAAGCAATATCTTGTTACTTGTGTGTATAGATTGTTTGATGTTGCTAAAGGGTTACCCCCCTAGGTCTTATAGAGCCTGAAGTGCAGGGGAAATGTGTATCCATTCCATTTCATGTCAGTTGGCCACTAGGTTTTGTTGTTCTTCAATATAGAGGTTGGCTACCTCTTAGAGAACTACAAATCCTACTTGGGTTGCTATTTTAAACACCAACAGAATGCAATCTAATTTTAACATGCAACTAAATGCAAAAAACATTGTCATTTTAATAGTACTTTTGTGCTTTTTATCATCATGGAGTTTTTATTGGATGTTGAAAGTGAGTACAAGCGTTAATGGTATGTGCTAGACCCATAACGACCTGAGTACTTCTTTCATGATTTTTGATATTGCAAGTGAATGCAAGCATATAGGTATAATTGAACTGAGATGACCTGAGCATTCATTGCATAAATAGGCAGTGATTAATTATTTCAATGTGTGAATTCTAAATGTCATCGGTGATACATTTGCATAGCACATCCCCCGACAATTCGTACATTTACATGATTAACATATATACAATAGATAATAAAAACATCATTCTTTTTCCTTGTTTCTCTAGTTCAATACATCATTGAGTTACTCCAAATAAATGATAATCAAAAATACAATTTATCCATTTGTTACTTAGAGTGTTTCAA